>JAAAKO020018252.1:0-15638 GCA_010015015.2 Bolitophila cinerea | reverse complement strand
TCGTTTGGGGCAGCTGTGGATGATAGAAAAATTGCATATTCGAAATTTGGCCGCACGACCACACGGTTTTTGTCTCCGTATGGAGTTTGCCCGTCGGCCAGTGTGATCACCTGACGGAGAAACAATAAAACCGTCTCATTTCTCCGTCGACGGAGTTTAAAAAAGCGTTTTATTTTGTACGTCACGGAGAAACTCCGTCAACATTTATCTGCTAGTATAATTTTATATGTAATCAATTTTTTTTAAAAGAAAACTAGGAAGAGGACTTTTTTAAATTCAACTGCTCATCATTGTAATTTTTCATAATCACTAATATGAATTACAAAAACAATATGTATACATACATATTTACACACATACACCCACACAACCGATATACGAGTCCGTTAACACACGATCGTAGTACCGTACGCACTTACTAAAACAACGCCATTCGATCAACAACCATTATAATATTTTTTTAAAGTATTAAATTAAGTTAGTGTAGAATCTTCTTGTTTTCGTTATATTTTACCAAAGGTCCTCCAAATATTTTTAATTTTTTTTTAGACATATTGCTTTTAGACAAATTTATTTTTAATAAATTATTTTAGACAATTTAATAATAGACAAATTGCTATAGAATTTTTTTTAGACAAATTGTTTTAGACTCATTTCTTTAGTTAAATTGTTTTAGACCAATAATCCGCGATTCGTTCGATGATCAGTGTTTGGATGGATTGTCATACGAACTTGACCGATTTATAATTCTTGGTTTTTTTGACTTGATTTTCTTTTTTAATTTGCTCTTTTTGTTATTATTAGTTTTATTTATATTATTTTGATTGTTGTTGTTTGTATATTTGGACAATGTAAACGGGACATTTTTTTATTTGTTTTATAACTTATTATTAAAAAAATGTTCTAAAAAATCAGCTGTAAAAAAGATTTCTTGTTGACACCATTTAAAAAAAGATTGCATTATGCATTATATCATATATAAATTTATTCATTATTTACAAAACACTGCAAATAATGCATGATTTGTATGTTTTCCGTTTCATATTTGACCAAGCACACTTATTGTGCGTTTAAATTTACATTTAAACGTAACTTTACTCGAATACTATATATTCTGTTTACAAATACCATAAATTCGAGTATCGCTATGCGCCACTCCGTCCGCATTGGTCCGCACCCTTTGCGCGGGCGCGAGTACCCTCAGCATTTATGTGCAATTTATTTGCGTATACAAATATAATTTCAATATGAATTTCGTAATTACACGTACGCACGTACTTTTGCATTAAACGTGAATAGAGTATATATGCACTCGTATTTGCACTTAAACATGCACTCGTATGCACGCAAAATTTAACTGGTTTGTTTATATGCGACGTGCAATTAATGTATTATTGCGTCATTGCGTTCAATTCAATTTAACATATTTGGGTCTATATCTTATATTTACACGTATATATAATATGCTCGATTTTCATTGGTCATATTTAATTATACATACATATATACGCAAAGCAAAGCACTAGGGCGATACAGCACGTGCACATCACGTATGCGCAATTACACGTTTTACAAAACGAATTGAAAGGTAATTTAATGGCCCCCGACTAATTCTGCCATCGCCTTTATTACGCGCATGAAATATGCGTGTCATTGTTTTGCAGACGTGCGCCACGACCAGGCGCGGGGGAGGGAAGGGGGTGTGGAGGTGCGCGCACGCGTATGCACAGTATATATTAGAAACACTCTTTTCGTACGGAGCTTTTAACGACTAAAGTTTTCGTTTAACGGATACTGTTTTTCTATATGTTTAGAGGAAACTTTTCGCCGAGTGCTCGGCGCACGCCAAAAGAAAGTTTTATTGTTGGTCTTTCGCCGGGTGCGTTGAAAGCTATTCCATATATTCGTATGTTTTGATATATTGCGAAATTATTGCTTTTATATCAATACAAGTACACAGAGTACATTATAATGGTCAAAGCGCAACATCTGGACACCCCGTGTATTTGTATATAGTCGGTAATAATTATTATATAATTATATATATTTATATATACTCAATTCATTGTGTCCTCGGTTTTCCAGCACCTTAGGTCAGCCCATGCGAAATATAATTTGTCATGCTTCAGGTCGTGTACCATACGGATTTGATTACACTAACTTATAATGCTTGTTTTTTGTTTTATCGAGGCAATCAATTTATGTTTTTATCCCGGTTTCATATATAATATATCTACACATTGAATTTATACTGTATTATATATTATTTTATTATTGAATTTAAATTGGGTTTTATAATTTAAATCACTCATATAATACTTAATGTAGATTTGAAGCTTTGTTAAGTCATAATTAAAAGCTCGGAAATATTAGGGGCCAACTCTTTTAATTTTCTGTTATAAAAATGTAGGTTGAATATTGTTTAAACATATTTCTCTTTCAAACTTTATAAATACTCGGTATAATAACATGTTTTTGTTTAATTTTACAATTTAAAAAAAATATAACAAAATTAATACATTTTAAGAAATTTAACAAAATCTTGTAATGGATTAATCCTCCCTAAAGTAAATCATTTATGAGAAAATGTTATATTCATACAATATGTATAAGATCTACCCAATTTTTTTTTAATATATATTATTCATTTCTTATTTAAACTAAATAAATATTCTTATGAAAAAGCCAAACAATTTTCTTACATTTGTTGTTAGATTGCCTGGGACCTAATACATTTTAAATTATCTTGTAATTTTTGAAAAAGCATGGTATGCCGTATACGGTGGTATGCATTTTGAGAAACGGAAAAAAAAAGTGGTACGGTTTTTATGTGGCACAGAAATTTGAGGTACGTAAATTTACGGTACAAATAAAAGTGGTTCGGTTTTTATATGTACCTCAAAATTCACATCTCGGCAAATGCACTAGTTTCACAAACATGATACGACATTTAGTTGTATCTCCGTGGAGCACTGCCATTACGTTAGCCAGTCGTTGGATTGCATAAACATGGGAACCTGCCATTTTGCAAATAATAAAATTACCCATTCGTCAAATTTTGTGCACATTAGAGTTTTGTCAACTGAATTTCATGCATCAAATAATGAGTGCGTCTTATGCTTTTGGAACATTGATATTGAATTCTTGAACAGCGTTTTTTCATATCAACATTATTATTTAGTAAAAATAGGCGCGAAGCGCCAAAAGAAATGCGCCAAGCAGCGCGCCTTCAGAATTTTGTTTTGGTAGTATTTTGTAATTGACCGAATGGGTAATTTTAGTATGAGCAGAATGGCAAAAAAGAATTCTGTCGATGAATTAAAAAAGCAATCAAAACTTATATCGGTTTTGGAGGGATTGTTACTCGCAAAAAAAATTACGCCGTTAGAATTTCTTCAAAGAGTAACAAAGAAAGGAAAAAATAAGTCCGACATATATAGCGATGCCTTCCTGCAATATGAGGAAGCATCAGATGACGACGAGCCAGCGACAAGAGTACCAGTAGCCAAATGTCCGCAGTGCGGAAAAAGGCCGAACGTTTTAGCGATGCTATGCAGACATCTCGTCATGTGCTCACTGTGCGTAATGCCGCCGCTGTGTCTTGAACCCGCTTGCGGTTTATCAATTGTAACCTCAATCAATGTGCAATAAAAAATACCAATCAGAAACCACATATGTTATATGTAATTTACCACAAAAGACCGTACCTCAAAATACCGTACCTCAAAAAAGCGTTCCTCAAAAAATCGTACCTCAAAAAACTGTACCACTTTTTTCTGTACCACAAAATTCCAAAAAATGTACCACTTTTTTCGTGTTCCGCAAAAATCGCGTACCGCAAATTTCCGAAAGGTGCGTACCATTTGTTCCGTACCTCAAAATTCGTATTCCCGCCGTATACATACATATATCGTCATTTAATTGACCATTTTTAAACCCCAAATGATCACAGCTTGGATCTCGAATAAGCAGATATTTTAAAAATAAATTCTTGGGTGCCTCCAAAAATAGGCCACCAATAACTTTGATTTGCCGGACATGGCAAAGCGTTATTAACAAAATTGTTATAGGACCAACATTAAGTTTTCTCCAAATAAAACAAAAGAGTATTTTGCGTCACTTTATTGGAAATATTTGAATTAGGCAGTAATTATTCAAAATTATTGATTTTAATTTTTTTTTAAATTGTTCATCGATTGCCGCAAAATCCAACATTTTTTTCTATCTGGGTGGGTGGGCACAAACGTGAAGTTGGCACCTAGACCTGTAGGTGAATTTTGAACTATGCAAAAATGCCTACTGAAATTATATTTCGAAAAAAATTCTAACCGAGAGTGGTAAATCAAAGTTTTATGGTGGTCATTTCTGGTCAAAAAGTGGTCAATCGATAAAAATACTGTTGCAAATCAGAAGTTGGCACCTAGACCTTTTTCGGAAAATATTGTTAAATAAGTGCGGTAATTTATAATTATTTGTTGTAATTTGTGGTCAATCAAATTGCGGCTAATTACACAAAATTACAATTTTCAATTACTATATATAAGCTCTTTTTCGATTTTCAGAAGGAGCTGTTGTTCCCCAATCATGTTTGAATATGTACTTCATGCTGTTGTCCCAATTATTCTGCAGCATCAATGTATATTAATATTATATAGAACTCTTTTATAAAATAATCGTGTAAAAGATAAAAATGTATTTTCGAAATTCCCGAAATTCTTTTAATGATTTTTTGGAAAATCGGGAAAAAATATATTGGTCGGGATGTCTCGACCATTCGGAAAGAATTCTCGAGAACAATATCTACATACAGAGAGTAGACAAATATAAAACATAAATAATAACAACTAAATATGGTACTAAATATTAAATATAATAATTATTTTAAATTCAAAAATAAAAATTATATAATTAGTACAAACATTTTAGTACTAAGCACATATTATTATATTTTGAATGAGAAAAGCAAGCCATTGGTCATTCGAATAATTTTTAGACGGATGTTTAAGATCATATTCTTGAAAATGATTTTGACAGTATTATTTTAAATATGTATCTTATTTTCCAATGATGTAAGAAAAATTATTTACGCTACATTATATCGGAAATAATAAGTATACAGTATTAAATAATAATTATTTGAAATTTTTGAATTAGGTACGTAATATAATAATAATTATTATAAAAGCTTAAAATCAACTGCTCCGACTTTTTTGAATTTTACACACTATTCTTTTACATAAAGGACGAGGTAACGATGTAGAGTTTAAATTAAAAAAAAAATGTTCGACTTTTTTGATGAAAATCGTTATTTGGACTTTTAAGCGTTGTAAAAAATTCAAAAATCGAAAACAACCTGTAACCTGCAAAAAAGTTATCAACTAACAATATTGTTTTGGTTTTTTGATGAAACTTTTTAAGACGTGTGCGGAGGTTCGCTGACAATGACTCATTTCTACATAAAAGATGAAAATTTCATTTGCTAATGTGTCTCTATAGAAATTTAATTAATTAACAATATTTTTTTCTAAAATGAACGGAAATTCCAAGAAACATTCAAGATTTGTCAAGCTAAATGAAAATTGTTAAGCCAAAAATGAAATAAGAGCTTATTAATGCCACATTTGCAAAACATTTAGGCTGTGATGTTATCCAGGTTGATTAGCTTTATAAGTTTTGAATAAAAAACTTTCAAAGTGGAGATTTTTTATAGATTATTTGGTAAAACAAACGCATTTTTTTATTTCCGAATTTTTTTAACCCGAATTTGAAAATCTAAGAATATTGTAAAAAAGAATTTTTCAAAACAGAATTTTAAAATCAGAATTTTGAAAAATAGAATTTTGTAAAACAAAATTATGTAAAACAGAATTTGGAAGAACAGAACTGAAATCCCTACAAAAGGCTAATTATATAGTGACGATATGAACCCCCCCCCCTCCCCTTAGAACATTATCCTTCAATAAAAAAGTAAAATAAAAATTTATCTATATTAATTTAAATCATTACATTTTACAGTGTTTACTATGAAAATAAATGATCTATTATGACATCGTTAAAAAATCTTATTTAAAAATATAAGAACTCTTCTTTTTTTAACATAAACAAAGAGCGAAGAGGAGAGAAAAGAGATTTTGGGAGATTTTTACAAGGTATAGTTTGCCTGTCACCTATGGAATTATACAAAAGAGGTATTTCTGCCCAAATAGGTTTGCTGAGTTTTTGCTTTCTTATTTTATTGATTTATTATTTAAAATTTTTCAACCCCAAATATGTTTAAAAACTAAAAACTTATTTATGCTTGTTGGGATGAAACTCCGACCTCTCAAAAAACATTGTATGAAAGTCCAAAAACGTCGATAATGAAATTGATGCATTTTTTGTAAGTATGTTTAAAGTTAAAATTATACCCCTATTCAACATTAATAATATCGTGAATTTAATATAAAAAAGTAAAATATAATTACTTATATTCAATAATTAGAAAAAAAAGTATCATTTAAGACCATACAGTTTTAAAATACATGGATAATGTTATTTATTAATCCATAGACAATCCATAGATTTCAGTCAATAAAAACAAACATTGTAAATATACATAAATCCAAACAGAAGCTACTAAGCAACTATCAGTTTTTATTATAACAAGAGAAAATCCCAAAAACAAAAATTATCATTTTTTATTAAATTATTTCTTTTTTCATTAAACGGAGATCATCAATTACTGTGGTTTATCAATGTAATGAATGACAATAATTTATATTCTATAGAGATTTAAACATCAAATTTTTGATCAGAATGATGATAGCAATTACATTTTTCATAAATACTAAAAATTCATCGAAAAGGAATGGATTTTAATCAATTCCATTAAAAAAGTTTTATTTACATCAATCAAAACAAATACACTGGAAAAATCTCCAGAATATCTCGTTGTTGCATTTCAAAAAAACTTCTATCTTCCTTCTCGATCTTAAAAAAATCTCTAAAAAAATATTTGAAAGGACAAAATCTAGAAAGACAAATTTAAAATGACAAAAGCTTAAATTTATTAACTTAAATCAAGTTACTGCAACCAATCATAATTTATATTTATCATTTATCCCGGATTGAATTAGGAGAAATCTGAAAATGAACCAGCGAAAAACAAGCAATAAGAAACAAACAAAAAATAAGCAAATATATTATGCAATTTTGCTCTTTTGTTTTATCAAAATATGAATTTGATCCATTCCTGTTTTAATAAAATGTGTTTTATTATATTTAATAGAAAATATATTTTATTTTTAACAAAATGTATAATATGATATAATATTGACCTCTTCACCAAACTCAATACAATTTTAATGTTATTTAACGAAACATGATCCTAACATCCTATAAATGCAAATGAATTTAAATCTAGACCACAATCAACACAATCAAATATATATATATCTTGATTTACATGATAAAGCCTGGTTAAATGGTTAAATGAAATTCATTTCTTGCATCGTCTCATCGCCGCCCGCCGTCACCGTCGTCGACGACATCGTCTAGTTCGATGTCGCTGTCGTGTCGTTGCATTTGCGCCAATCGTACTTTCTCTTATCTAAATTTACAATGCAATTGGAAATTCCTATGCAAATACCACAAAAATACAATTGCATTATGCATATTGAACAAACTCCCTGTAGTCTGCATGGCGATGACACCCACACCTCGAACCACCCGAGCCGTCTCTCATTCTCTGTGGCTCAACTGCAATTTTATGAATGCACATATAGTATACGCGAAAGCACACACACACACACATCGACACATCGATACGATGGCGACACATATATACTATATACAAGAATGCAACTGCACTGCTTATAATACATACACGAGAGTCTCATTCATTTGTATTATATTATTCTGAGTCTATTTGTGGATATAGCATGCACTCGGGTCGTGCATATTCATGCACATATATCCGCTCTTGGTGCAGCACACCCTCTTTCAAGATCCTTGAAAAAAAAACTATATATATACATATTAACCTCACATATACGTAATACGTAAAATAACGAACGTGTGCACACAGTCGTACCTTTAAACAAAAATGTAATATACGCATACTATATCAGAATATTATATTTATATATAAATATATACAGTATATTCATATAAGTCATAAACGCGTACATTCCATAACGATTTTCTGCATTTTCATTGCTGCATTATTTATACCGCCAAAATGCAAATTTGCTCGAATTTGCTCGTTGGCCAAAAAATACGAAAAACCCGTTTTGAATGATCGATGAAAACGGAATTCACGTGCGCACTTCATAACACACACACACACACACACACACACACTTACACACAAAACGGTTATAAGGTTGAATAAACGAAAGTATGTGTGTGCCAGAGAGTACGTGCTATACACGATTAATAGCTTTACGCAAAAGTTACCGGTGTTATTTATTGTGTGCAGCTTCGGGGATTATAAAAAGGCTATATTTTTTTTTATAACATAGAGAAAGCTTTTTTTAGTTCAAACACAATCAAATTACATTTATCTTGACATTGAGTTCCGAGAAGTTTTAACTGACTCGTAAGCTTTTAATAAAAGTTTTCACTGACACTAAAGTTTAAAACGAAGTTAAGCTATTAAATTCGTATTCCTTGTAAATCAGCACGCATCTATAATAACTTAAAGCTTAAAGCTCTGCATTAAATAATCCTGTGAGTGTTGTCGCGCCAAATAATCCAAGTTATCTGCATTCAACCGAACATTTCTGTAAAAAAAAGTGACAACACATTTTCCACATGTGTAGTTCACAACGAATATCGCTATATTCACATATTTGCACATATTTCGGGAAAACGCGTTTTTCTCGTAGTTTTGTGTGGCGGAAAATTGTCAACACGAACGTGTCGATTTTATTAGCATTTTTGTGTTGTGTGTTTGAGCTTTGATTGTGTGTGCGAGATAAAAACAGCTGGGCACAAAGTGTTTTTTGTAGGGTTCAAGGGGATAAAAGGTTATTATAGTTTCAATTTGGTTCCCAAATTGGATTGATTTTTTTAATTATGCTTTTAGAATGGTATATAAAAAGCGGTCCACTTGAAAAAGGTTATTAAAATTGAAAATAAACGCTTTTTTAATATAGTTTGTGCTCGAGATTACATTTTTTTTAGTATAAAGTGCTCAATAATTTTTATGTGTATATTTTCTCTGTGTAATATTTCCGTAATCTATAAAATTTCCTTTATGAATATCTTATATTGAATATATTAGTTTTTGATATTAATTATTTTTTGGTATTAGATGAAATTACTATTGTTTTTGTTAATGAATTTTTTAAATAGATGACTCTACCACAAAGAAAATCTTGTGTAATATATATATATTTTTTTTTTTAATTTAGTTTTGTGTTTATCAATGAACATACAATAAATAAATATTAACATTAACAGCAACATAAAAGATAAACAATTTTATTACAATGTATTGTACACATAAGTTATAACTTGTAATTGTCATTGCATGCTTGGCTTTAGAGTAGTCTAAAAGTTTGCAGTAGGCAGTATATAAAAATAAGTTTTTGCTTTTATTTAAAATTGCTTTTTTACAATTTTGTTTTTATTAGGATAGATCTCTATTTCAACGTAAATTGGGACAGATGTCAACCAGTCATTTTTCTCAAGTGAAAATATTTAGATTGACCGCTGTCATTAAATATTTTTTTCGCAGCGCTAAATACAAGAATAGATATAATATAATATAGATAATTTTTAACAAATATTAGATATTTTGGCGATTGTTCGGGAAAGATAAAGAAATTTTTCACATGTTTTAGGACAATATTTTTCACTTGTCATTTAGCGAGCTAAATGATTAAATTTTTTTGATGTGATCTTTTTTCATGTAAACTTAGTACTAGGCTTTATTTTTTAAATATTAAATTAAATTTCACTGTTTTGGTTTATATATTTTCATTTACTATGAGCCAGAAAATGCGTAAAAGGTTTTTTTTTAAATATATAATATATTTATATAAAACATACACAGTTGTAAGACTACGGGTTATAATTGGATTGACCAAAAGTTTCACTAATTTCTGAAATTGCTTAAAGGATATAAATTCATATTTTAACCATTGGATTTTAATACATAATAGGCAAACTTTATTCGTTATTAGTTCGAAAAAAGAAATAACTGTTTTTTAAAAATATGTGTATAAATTTTGATGATTTACGTTTATGATATAAAAATGCTGAACATGTCTTTATTATAATCTCGAAACAATAATCTTGCAAACATTTCCAAAGTCCATAAAAACTGAAGTCATAACTTTTCTAAAGAAATCATTGTTTGATGAAATCTTCCAGATCATATGATTATTATTATTCAATTAAATATGGCTAAAAATACAGTGTGCCAAAAATTGTTTTTTTTTATATTTTGGGCACAATATATTTTTTTTAAATGGATAATGATTTTAACCTTCTAAATATAGATACTGGCATTTGACTGTAATAAGAAAATAAATCACCAATAATGGAAATGTATGGCGGCCCAAATAAATTTCTTACTAGCCCGAAGAACCGGGGATTACCTCCTAGGCCCTGAGCTTCCAGGCGAGGCCCGGAGAGGTAGTAGCCGTACTTTATTCTTCTTTTTTATTGTTTTTAATGGAAAAAATCCCAGGCAACCGGAAGACTCTTTCCTTTTATTTAGCCACTTTAGCAAAGCCATTAGTGGGCTAGTGGGAATCAAAATAATATAAACACTAAAATACATCAAAAATTATTATTTAATTATTCTAAAATTTTAACTTAACGCTAAACTAAAATGTGGTGTAGGACAAGGCTGAAAGTATCGATTGTTGAGAAAGCCATCTAGTAGCTACCTAGTATCTACCATGTCAGATCTGTTATGGGATGTTTCCGAGCATCTCCACAAAACATTATCCATTGTATCATATTCTTCGCAGTGTTCACATAGTGGGCAATTAGTAGTATTGTTTCTATCTATGAGTGTTGTCCTTGATCATTGTATGGTTGAAGGGTAATTTGGCTGAATACTACGATGGCTGGTCATTTTCCACTATAATCTAACCTTACGTACCCAGAGTTTACCGGCAACCGTAGAGAATATTGAGAAGCATAAACGACCTACTTCTCCTATTTTCTAGCAATCTTGTAATGCAAAACTTAAAACTGTATTCCACAAATTATTGTATGTCATCTATTCCGGGGGTGGGGTAGGGGGTTGTAGGGTGTATCATAAAAGTACGCCTCTCTAGCTAGCTTGTCTGCTTTTTCATTGACCACAATTCCAAAGTGTGCAGGGACCCAAAGCAATTTCATAATTAAGCACGGCATTTAGTATAAGCAGTGATGATTTGGCTTCAATCTTAGGGATCTCAAGGGTTAATATCGAGGCGATACTATAAGAAGCAATTACAAACCTTCCGGCTTAGGGTTTATTGTGTATAAAGTTGCATGCCTACGGAATTTTTGATCTTTGACCCGTCAGTAATAGACTATGGTTGTGCCGATAGGTATAGAGTTTCTCTATTCTTGGAAGTATCCTTTAGAAAATATTAAATGTTGATCTTTTGGCACGTCTATCAGTTTGAATTTCATAGCTATGCGGCGGTTGAGTACTCCGTTTGATAGAAAGGCCCGTTTTCGTTTACAGGGATTTAAAAAAAATATATGGGAAATTTGGAGTTTTACAAATGGAGATTTTGACCAACCTATCAGAGCTATAGCAGCATATTCTTTTAGGTACCGGATGGTTTCTGTGTAGATCAGTAGGACGCATGTTAGATAAGCACCAGGAACTACTAATCTATCTCATAAAGTTGATCCTCATGCTGCACTTTTGCTCACGGCTTAGGAACGATATTCCCAGGTAATTATAAAGTGTAGATTATGTGATAGATCAGACCTGAAGATACAATTGAGGGCCTCTGTACTTTTTAGTGAAAATGACATACACCGGATTTGAAATGGATAAGTTAGGACCGATATCTTTGTACCATTTACCTATTGTGTCCATCGTACGTGGAATCCTATTCTATAGTAATGTCGGATTATCGCAGAATGCTGTAGATAACCTAATCATCAGCGTATTGTAGTATTTTTATGCCTTTAGTGCTAAACTAGCTGGAATATAAGTTGTAGACGAGAGGTGATCAAGCAGAGCCTTGCCCTAGTCCACGAAAGCCGATTCGGATTTGTTTGACTGTATCCCTGGTGTGAAAAATGAAGAATACGTTTCTCGAAAATAGCTATAATAATTAAAACTATTTTTTGTAGGAGTTCTAGTGCAGTCCATGCACGTAGCTAGACATATTGATTTTTGAGCAAAGTTAGCTATCTATGGGTACCACCACTTTCTCAAAAACCAAATTGAGTTGAATACATATAGTCTGGTTCTTTTGTGCCCAGAAGTCTAAAGGCCAATTTTTTCACTCGTTGTATAACTTTTGCGAGTTATACAACTTGTGTCAACTCTAGAAGTTATGAAACTGAGGAATTTAAAAAAATAACTCGCTAGGTTGAAAATTGGGTTTGTTCACTATGGCGAATTTCGAGTTACACAAAAGTTATAATTTCTCAAGTTACGCAAATACCCTAGGGAAATTAGAGCAAAATGTAAAAAAATGCAATTTGACATTTCATAACTCGAGAAATTAATTTGAAATTTAGCAATGGCGTATTTGATTAAAAATTGCCAAAAATTGTATTTCATAAAACACCATGTAAAATAACTTTCTAAACAAACAAAAAAAAATGAGGTGGGCACTAATAAATAATTATAGGTGTTCATTCATAAAAAATAATTTGGTAGTCATCCGAAGTCTTTGGGGATAGTTGTGGAGCGTTTACAGACAATAGACAATATGTTTTTGCAATCTTGTATATTTTTATTTTTAACCTTTCTTCTCAATATCTTTCATTATTTTTCATCGTGAAGGGCTCATTTATTATGGTCACGTTCATCCCAACGCTGCCAATTATGAGAAAGAAGATGCGGACCAATCATTTTGCGTGTATATAATATTATTCTTTTCTATCGACTGCATCAACAAAACCAAACTGAAAAGTTACATTCAGATATTCCAAGTTATGGCGTATAACTAGTACAAATAGCAGGAGTTGACTCGAGTTATAAAACACAAGTTATAATTTTTTTTATTATAAATCGCGAGTTATAAAAAAAGATTGAACAAATCCAAATTGTTTTTGATATGAAAAAATCATAGAGTTATATCTCGAGTTATGAAACTCCGAGTGAACAAATTGGCCCTAATTGTACGTGCATAATTATTTCCGCCGTTTTTCTCATGTACGATAAAGGGCATATCGGCGATTTGATGAGTCTCCGACTCTAACCTCTGACTTCTACTGAAAAACCA
This sequence comes from Bolitophila cinerea, assembly GCA_010015015.2. NCBI lineage: Eukaryota > Metazoa > Arthropoda > Insecta > Diptera > Mycetophilidae > Bolitophila > Bolitophila cinerea. The sequence goes on along the minus strand of JAAAKO020018252.1, from coordinate 2,238 downwards.
GACTTTGGAATTGCGAGACTTAAGCTATGCGACATTTTTATTTAATGTTTCGATATTTTATGTATTGATATTGTTGTTGTTTCACGTACTCGTACTTCATTATTTTTTTTTTTTATTTATTTGTAAAAAAAATTTGTATTTTAAAAATATTTCTTTTTTTTAGGAAATGTTACATAAAAAAATTAAGTAATCATCACAGCGAACTTATAGGGTGTTCAAAAAAACATATTATTTAACATTAAGAGATGCGAGATTTGAGAGGAGCGCGATTTTGGAGTTGTGGAATTCAAGATATACGAAGTTTAGTGCTGCAAGATTTCAGAATTGTAAAATTAAAGATAAGCCAAATTTATGTAGAACATTTGAGTATACATAATTTAACACAAAACTATGAACAGAATAAAAAACTTACAATTTATAGAGAAATAAAACAGCAGAATCTTAATTTGCCAAATCACGATTGGCTAAAAGATACGTATACAGAATTCGGTCACGCTGTGAATAATGGCTATTTATAAGATTTAATAAAAAATCGAGCAAGTATATAACATCCACATAAGCACTGAAAAACTAATTTCTAATGTACGGTAAGAAAACATACTACTTTTTAAAAACTATTGTACTGCAAAACCATTACAACAAAACAATTTCTAGTAGTAATGAAAAAGGACACACTTCTTTTTGTCTGCTCTACTTCTTTTCCACTGAAAAATTTATAGAAGCTTAGGAAAAGTAGTAGATTGTAGCATATCTAGAGAACTACATAAATATGTACCTCAGAAATAGTGTAAAATATGGACTTATAAGACGTTTACTAATACTGTATGATAATCAAGAGTCCGCCTTGTCAATTATAAATTTAGATTCTTTCGATTCGCGGAAATTATTTATGTTCCTTTTATTATTTTGTGAAAGTTCAGACAGTCAATCATAAAACATACTTTTGAATTCCCTGATTTTGTAAAAAGAAATTTGTTTTGGTAAGTAAACATATAATAATAATATTGTATATCTTTTTTTAACATAATTTATTTATAATATCTGTGGAGGAAAAATCGGCGGCGAATACTTTAAGAAATTACTCCGAAGATGTGTCCAAAACTATTTGGATATATTCTTCTATGGCCGCTTCTATAATATTCTTTTTCCAGTTTGGACGGTCAACACCTCAAAGCCTCAGACGGTATAATATTGGTAATACGGTAACATCAATCAAATGAATATATATATATATACAATTATAGTTAAATATAATTTTAATATAAAAATATATATACACAAAATAAACAAGAGATGTTAAAAATATATTTTTAAACAAACTCTTTTAAAATTATATATATATTTTTTCCATATTTGAGCTGGATAAGATAAGTGGAATTGGGTTAAAAAGGTGTTGAAAAATGTATCGAAGATCATGAATAACAAGTGAAGTTAAAAGACAGATTTTAAAAAATATTTATATATATTTATATTACGTTCATTAAATTATAATACTTCAAATACCTAAATTCGATGTACATAAGGACATAAATTAGAGCACGTAAAATCACCAACAATCAGTACTTTTGATGAATTCATGGATGAGCAATTACAGACATATATATCACATATAATTTTTTTTTGAGAGCATAAAGGCATCTATATAACAAACTCAATATGTAAAATACCTAAAATAATAATAATCCAAAAAATAATAATTTCAAAAACATATATTTTAAATATCAGATATTCATAATCGCAATTTCATTGATTAAGGCAATATTATACAGAGAGAATATACACATAAAAAATATTGAGTATTTTATATAAACAAAATGTAATCTCGAGCACAAAATATATTAAAAAGCGTTTATTTTCAATTTTAATAACCGGTTTTAAAAAGCATTATTAAAAAAAACAATGCAATTTGTGAACCTAATTGAAACTATAATCAAATTTTATCCCCTTGAACCCCATAAAAGCACTTTACGGTGTACGCCCAGCTGATTTTATCTCGCAAACACAGACACACACAATCAAAGATCAAACACACAACACAAACATGGTAATAAAAACGACATAAAAAACGAAGAAAAATAAGTGGAGCAAATAATTGATTTAATTTAAGCCAAATATCGCTATATTTACATATTCGCACATATTTCGAGGGAAACGCCTTTTTCTCGTAGTTTTTGTGTGGCGAAAAATGTTTAACACAAAGAATATTTTCCGCCAAACAAAAACTACGAGAAAAAGGCG
>JAAAKO020018241.1:0-15646 GCA_010015015.2 Bolitophila cinerea | reverse complement strand
TCTATCTCTCTATCTCTCTATCTCTCTATCTCTCTATCTCTCTATCTCTCTATCTATCTCTCTATCTATCTCTCTATCTCTCTATCTTTCTATCTCTCTATATATCTGTATCTTTATCTCTATATCTCTCTTTCTCTATCTCCATATAACTGTATACCTTTTCTCTCTATATCTGTATATCTGTCTATCTATCTATCACAATATATCTTTATATCTCTATATATCTCTGTATCTTTCAATCTATCTAACGGTGGGTTTTGCTCCCATAGATTCTATCCCCTTAATTTCATCCCACTTAACACGTATATAGGCATCCCCATTTTATAACCATTTTCTCCTATCTCTCCAAAAAGCGGGCCCACAGGGCTCATCTCCCCCATGGATGTCCGGGTTCAGTGTCCCGGCTCTTTACTACCCGTAACTCTAACGACGAGCCCTTATCACCGGATATTCAAAAGATATTTTAAAATTAATTAAATAAATTACCATGTCAGAAGGGCCTTTTTTCAAGAGCAGTATGGTCTCCAAACCCTAATGAAGGAAAAATAATAATTTTCCAATACTTTAGCTATAAAAAACATAAATAAAAACTTCATAGCAAACCGCATACAAATATGGCGACTCAGTAAAAGTTCTACAGAATACTGGGACTCATTTTTTGATAATGCAGTTTTACTAACAAACATAAGTGCTGCCACCACTTTTATATGGCGACTCAAAATAAGTTCCACAGAATACTGGGACTCATTCGTTGGTAATGCAGTTTTACCAGCAAACATAAGTGCTGCCACCAACTTTCGCACACTGAACTTCAACACATCTGTCACGACATGTTTGCAAAATTTTCAAAAACACACAAACCCTTTTGTAAACAAAAAACTACACCGGAACTTTTAACACACAAATTTGCATAATCTACCGGCAAAACTAAGAACAGCAGTATGGTCGGCCCGACGGTTACTGTCTTAGACAACGGAGCGTATTCAGCAAAAATCGGTACATCCGCTCAAGATGAGGCCAAGTACGTGTATAAATTATATTTTAGGTTATGTACGATTGTATACATACAATATATTGTTTTGTTTTGCCAGAATCATCCCCAATTGTATAATGAAGGCCAAATCCGAGCGGCGGCGCCCATTTGTGGGCGATCAGATACAAGAGTGTCGAGATGCGTCCGGACTGTTCTACATCCTTTGCTTTCAGAAAGGCTATCTGGTCAACTGGGATGTGCAGGTAAAGTTTAAATGTATTTTTAATTTTGATTTAATCATACAAAACAATATGCTTACTGTAGAAAACCCTATGGGACTATATGTTTAGTCAGAACTGTGCTGCAGTTAACTTTACGGAACCGCTTATCGTGACGGAGCCACTGTTCAATTTCAATTCTATCCAAGAGGCCATGACAGAGATTTTCTTCGAAGAGTACGAATTCGAAACGCTTATGCGCACCACGGCCTCGGATCTGGCGGCATATAATTTCGTGCAGTCTCGCGAGCCAAGTCCTCTGTGCTGTGTGGTCGTTGACATGGGCTACAGTTTTACGCACGTCATACCGTTCGTCAAGGGAAAGAAAGTGAAGAGTGCCATTCGACGCATCGACGTGGGTGGAAAACTACTGACGAACCATTTAAAAGAGATTATCTCGTACCGGCTGTTGAATGTCATGGACGAATCGTACGTTATCAATCAGGTCAAGGAGGACTCGTGTTTTGTGTCGCAGAACTTCCAACAGGACATGAACATTGCCAAGCAGCGCTCAGCGGCCAACACGATTGTCAAGGACTACGTATTGCCAGATTTCACGTCTATTCGGAGAGGGTAAGCAAAAGAGAAATTATTATTTTTATATAATCGAATGATTAATGAAATTTTAATTTAGTTTCCTGCGAGATCCATTGAAGGCTGAGAATGATGATCAGCAAACGTTGCGATTGACAAACGAACGATTCGTTATTCCAGAAGTACTCTTCTATCCCTCAGATGTGGGTATTCAGCAGGTTAGTTATATTCGCAATCTGCTTCTTATTTTAAATTAATATTATTGTGTTTTTTTTTAGATGGGAGTGACGGAGGCCATTTTGGACGCCATAAATGCTTGTCCACCAGCCACAGCTCCACATTTGTTTGCAAACATCGTTGTGATCGGCGGCTGTGCTGCATTCGCAGGCATGGAATCTAGACTTCAAGCCGAGATTCGGTCGATAGCACCTGATGATATGGATGTCAGTGTCACTGTTCCTAAGAAGTAACTATTGACTATTTATTTAAATTTTAATATATTTTTTAACGATAAATGAATTTTAGTCCTATCGAATACGCGTGGGAAGGAGGAAAGGAAATGGCAAAGGATCCAGATTTCATAAGCATGTGCATGACACGCGAGGAATACGAAGAAGAGGGTGTTCGAGGAGCTCTCGACAGATTTGATATTTAAAACACACACAAATGAAAGAACAAAATAATTTAAGTATTTTATTATATTATAAAGTCAAGAACTGAACACAATCAATAAACAACACATTTGAATATAAATATATTATCGTCCAATGTTTTTCTTTCTTTTTTTTGGTTTGCCGAAACTTTACTATTACAATTATATTATATTTATCTAGTATTATTAATATTATGTTTGTATTTTGTGTCTGTATATAATATAATAGTAGATGTATGATTTAATGTATATGACATATAAATACGAACGAATTTGAGAGAGATCTGAACGTTTCCGTTTGTTCATCCGGCACATGGCGGATCGTGAGCCATCGACAAAAGTACAAATGGTACATTTTACTGGTACTGTTGACGTCTTCGGGCAGCGCGCTGTTTGTCGAATCGCAGCTCCATCTCCTCGAGCACCTTTGGCGTATAGCGTACGACCAGCTTCACCGATCCGATGGCCTGCTTGAGCAATTCGACAGCCTTCTCGTGGTTTTCACCGTCAACGGACTGCATAGAAAATGAATAATTTATAAATACTGTAATTTATCGTTTAAATCGTATAATCTTACAACTCCGTTAACGGAAAGCAATTGATCGCCTCGTTTCAAGCCACCGTGACGATCGGCTACACCTCCGGGAATAATGCGAGAAATGTAGATAGGTGAATTCTGTTCCTTGCCGCCCATCACATTAAATCCCAATCCTGCAAAAACAATAACAATACATTAAACCCGTTTAACAGCACGCCAAACTATATATAGAAGTACCTTCATCAGTCTTTGGCAGTTCCACAACTCTAGGATGCGCATGTCCCTCGCTGGCCGCAAAGGCAGCCACCGTAGCTTTAGCCGTTGCCGAGGCACGTACATCCTGTGAACCCTGAATGTCAACCGTTTCGTAAACATGCTCGTACACCTCCCGCACCGCATTCAAGAAGTCACTCTGCAGCACCTTTTGCAGTGCCGACAACTTGGTGGCCGGAATCTCTCCGCTGATTTGTAGTTTTTCCAATAGCTCGATTGATCGTTTTACGTCTGTCCAATCAAAAGAAAAATCATGAGATAATAATGATATATATACTTGTCACAAAGGGCGTATACAACACCGTACCTTTGGCCAGCGTCAGGGGCTCGCATTCACAGAGGGTTGCCATTTTGGTGCGCTAGTGTATTGTTGTTAAGCGTATTATTGAGAATGCAAATATATATGCAATATTTGTTATTATTATCGTTTAGCAAATAATTTGATTACAATATTGGGAAATTCAGAAGAATTGGGTCAAGTGCCAGAATCTAGGATAATTGCAAGTCGCGAAAATTTGACAGTGGCTGTCATCTGAAAGCTGACGGTCGCGACATCTGTGAGAGAATGTCGATCGTCGGATCCCAGTAAACGAAACGATGAGATTTTGTGTAAAAGCTTATTGTGAATATTCCCGAAGAAAATAATATGCAATTCAAAATCACACAGTGGATATAATGCGAAATATAATTTTGGATTTTAGGGAATGTTCTGTAAAGATTTGACTGCAGGTCAGTCTAAAATAGACTTATGACCCTATGAGGATTTGGGGAAGGAACTCCGCAACACAGAATAGGCCCTCGGCTTAAACTGTATGTACATCTGCCGCGATGAGGTTTTGGGGTGAGGAACCCCCCATACCGAACACCATAATATTATGTCTAGGTAATGAATCCCGTAGGGGTTTAAAGTTTGACCAACATTTTTAAAAAATGCTATTTAACGGAGGGTGCAGAGGAGGTAGGAGGTTTAAGGGGAAAAACGATATGTATTTTTAATATCTATCTTTTAAAATAAAGATACTCCAACCCTTAAGGAAGATAGGGGCAAAAAGGTTTTTTTTTTTTTTTTAAATCTCAAAATGACCATTTTTATGGTAAAAATCACAAAGTGGTCATTTTTACGGTAAAAATAACAAAGTTACTATTTTTTCGGTAAAGTGAACATTTTCACGATAAAAATCACAGTGACCATTTTTACGGTAAACATCACAAAATGGTTATTTTTACGGTAAAAATCACAAAGTTACCATTTTACGGTAATAATCACAAAGTGACCATTCTCACCATAAAAATCACAAAGTGACCATTTTTACGGTAAACATCACAAAGTGGTCATTTTTACGGTAAAAATCAGAAAGAGACCATTTTTACTGTACAAATCACAAAGTGACCATTTTTACTGTACAAATCACAAAGTTACCATTTTTTCGGTATTATTCACAAAGTGACTTTTTTACGGAAAAAGTCACAAAGAGACCATATTTACGGTAAAAAACACAAAGTGTCCTTTTTTACTGTAAAAATCACAAAGTTACCATTTTTACGGTAAAAATCAAAAAGTGATCTTTTTTACGGTAAAAATCACAAAGTGTCCATTTTTACTGTAAAAATCACAAATTTACCATTTTTACGATAAAAATCACGAAGTGACCATTTTTACGGTAAACATCACAAAGTGGTTATTTTAACGGTAAAAATCACAAAGTGACCATTTTTTCGACAAAAATCATAAAGTGACCATTATTACGGTAAAAATTACAAAGTGACTATTTTTACTGAAAAAATCACAAAGTGACCATTTTTACTGTAAAAATCACAAAGTGACCATTTTTACGGTAAAAGTCACAAAATTATCATTTTTATGGTAAAAATCACAAAGTGACCAATTTTACGGTAAAAATCACAAAGTGATCATTTTTACGGTAAAAATCACAAAGAGACCATTTTTACGGAAAAATTACAAAGTGACCATTTTTACGGAAAAATTACAAAGTGATCCTTTTTACGGAAAAAATCACAATGACCATTTTTACGGTAAAAATCACAGTGACCATTTTTACGCCAAAGATTTTGAAAAAAATTGCAGAGTCGTGTAGCGAGACAGAGGTCTACCTAAACAAAAATGGACGGATGCTGCTTTAAAATATTTGTTCTTTATGTAACACTGCACCTCTAGACCTGGGCCATGGCTGTTCTCACAAGTCCTTAGAAAGCTTATAAATTCTATCTATCCGCATTTGCTTCTAATATTATATTATATATTTCACTAAAGGAATAGAACAAATATATATACGTAGTATTATATATATAAAATAAAAAAGCTAATAAGCTTAAAGGAAGTCAAAATGCGCACCATGGGTATATTTCAATGAAGAGGCTTCCTGCCAAATAACGCATCAGTTTAAAGTGTATCCTTGAGACTGCTTCTTATATATATATATATATATATATATTTCTTCCAAACCGGAAATATCGATTCGCTTACTGGACGCACAATTTTCTGAATGCGAATCCTGATGGAAAGCCTCTGGAAATTCATCTCTTTTGAAGTAAGTATGATGGACTAAGGACTGCGAGACGAATTGGCGGGTTTTTACAGCAGAGGAAGAGATTTTTCCGACAGTTCTGCAAAAAAGTATTTATAGCTAATCAAAACACCTTACTGCATAAAATTATCCACAGGATGAAGAAATTTCCGCATTGCGATCATTTTAAAATCAGTAGCGGAAGTCTGTAAGACCGATCGAGTCGAATCCAGTGGATTCGCTTACGCCGGAGTCAAAAATATCTCTAGCATGTGTGGGAACAACATCGGTCATTTCGAAACCAGTAGTGGCGGAAATGGAGAAAGGCCAGTCAAAAATATATGTGGGAACAAAAATTAACGGGTGTATAAAAACTCACTCGACTACTTCGACTACAGGTCAATCTACTTACGTGTGACCACTACTCAATTAGTATATGACCTCATTTGATCCATCGATTTATTAGAGGAATGAAATGATTGATTGTTCTTTTGACGTCAAAAAGCGTGCTTCTCGAACTGAAAAGTGACGAAAAGGCAGACAAAATCTCTCGGTAATTTCTTTGATACTGAGAGGTTTGATTTTGATCATAGATAGGCCCGGTCTTGGCATAAATAATAATAAGAACTATCCTCATGGAGTATTAGTGGTCAATGAAATTATTGTCATTATCAATGCGAGCGGATTTTCGAGAAATAGTTTTTAACTATATATTTGATTTAATTTTCGAAAATTTGTCAAATATTATCTACCTGATTCCTGAGTCTGGAAATGTTTCCCGAAACTATCCCTAAAACAAATAAATACGAAATAATTTAAAATGATTAAATTTGAGGTATTTCTGAAATCTTTTATAGATGATGGCAGCAGTGCATTTATTTTACCACCACTTTGAATATAGCTTTTATTTCTTGTTATTATCTATTTCCTAACTAGATTCGAGTTAATCATAATTTATTGAATTTATCGATTTTATTAATAATAACTATTTCCGAGGTAGATTCGAGCTAATCTTGATTTCTTGGAAATATCTCTTTTTGAGTTTGATTCGAGGTAATCCTAATTTATCGAATTTATCTCGATAATAAATGTTTTCGAGCTAGATTCAAACTTAACCATCATTTTTCGGTTTTATATCGATAACGTGAGTACAAATATTGGATTCTATATTGCTATCGGAGCTTCTCTAGCCAGCAGTATTCGTATATAAACTAGTTAGAATTTAATAGTTTTAGTGTAAGTTATTGTTGTTTGGGTGTAGGGTTGATGAAAATTTAAATCACTTTCAAAATTGTCCAATTGAGATATATTTGAGAAAAAAACTAATATCGAGGCTGTAGTCCACTTGAGTAGTCCAATTGAGTAGTCCACTTTGATAGTGGCAGGAGAAACCGGGTATTAAGCAAAAATGGGATCTATCCTCAGGGATTACATAAAAGTTGTAATTGAAATCATATTGTCAATAATATCAATGCGAGCGGATTTCCGAGAAATAGTTTTAAAACTATCTGCTCGAGTCTACAAATAATTCTCTAATATATTCACAAAACTGTTAAAAAATATTAGATTCGAATTATTTTCGAAATATTTTCGAACTATTTTCATAGATTTTTATTAATATTTAATGGAACTATTTCCAAACTTTATTTCTCGTTATTATCTATTTTCGAGCTAGAATCGAGTAATTATGATTTCTCGAATATATCGCGATAATAAATATTTCCGAGATAGATTCGAGCTAATCTTGATTTTTTGAAAATATCTCTAATCTTGATTTCACCAATCTGCCAAACAAGTGTAATTATAAGGTTATGTCGTTATGTGTACTTGTTGATGCCAAAGTTATCATAGATGTATATACAACAAAATGAGGTTAAATTATATTTTTGACAGTAGAGTGTCCAAATTTGTTCAACAATTTGCCTCTGAAGGCGTCTCATTCCTAGAAGGAACCCAACATCAACTCCAAATCCCAGATGGCATAAGTGCATAAATTGGAATAGACAAATAACTTACATAATACTACAGTTTTTATTTACAAAAAAACATGCAAAGATAAAACCAAACTCAATTTTTTGAAAGAACAAATCAATTCATAGTTTATTTTTGCTGTCGACAAAATTCAGGGAAAGAAACTATATATATTTGACCGCGTAATCCTTAAGATTCGATGCCGGCGGCACTCTCAAAATGCGGGGTACATAAGATCCTTTGCAATTACACGCTACACCTATCTAAATCACACATTCTATAATATACATAAATAGTAAATATATATGTAAATATAAATAGTCAGAATTGCGTGTTTCATCTACAGTGTAATTAATATACGTTTTTGTCTCAAAAGTAAGCTGCTAAAAAATTATAATTGTTAAAAAGAAACCGAAAAGTATTTGTGTTTAAACTTTAAAGCCTATACAATGTACATATTACGTTTTTTTAGTTATTTTAAATTTATAATATATAGATTTAAGTGTGTGTGTGTGTGTTTAATTAAAAGTATAATGTCTGTTTGTGTGAAAACGTGTCATTTTATAAATATTCTTAGTCAATTTATTTTTTAACTTATATGTATATAGTACACAAGCTTAAAAGGATCTTTTTCGTCCTTATAGTTTCATTGGTATAATTTATAATGTGTAGTTGTTGTATTTGTAATTGGTTTATGTGTTGTTTTTGTTGTTTTTTTTAATTATTATTATCTCGTGTAGGAAAACAAAAACCTAGTCGTTTTCAGATTTTACTAAATTATACGTTGTTTATGTATAATATATAATTAACTATATGTATTGTGTATATATTGTGTAATGATGCTTTTTTATTGATTACATAATAGTATATATATAATTTATAAGACAATCATCAGAAGTAATTTACAACGATCACTTAAGAAATATAGATTTCAATAATTGCTTTCAGTTTTAACATATATTTATAATTTATAACTAAATATTTTAATAATAAATAGCTGCTAAACTCGGAATTTAATGTTATTCATACGTTTGATGATGCCTTTGTGCTAATTGTCTTTTTTGCAAGTGTATAGCATTTAATAAATTATGTAAAATCATATTTCTAAGCAAATAATGGTAATAATATACACAGATAATTTATATAATCCCATCAGCGCCACCTGTTGGCGCAATGAAAAACTATATATAGGTAACATATAGAGATGTGTCGAGTGGTTTTGATTGAATACACATTTTCAAGTTTAAACTTTAAACATTATAGTCTCGAGATCTTGAAAATCGGTTATTATTTTGTTTATACACTTTAAATATAATTTATTATATAATATTATTTATGTGTATTCCATAATATATTATTTTATATATTTAAATTATTTGAATATTTGTTTGTTTTTTTTTTTAATTTGTATCAATTGTACTAAGATTTTATTTTCCAAATGGGAGTTTTGTTTGTCTGTGTGTGTGTGTGTGGGATAGAGTTTACTAGTTAGCATAACCAATGATTTGCGAAAATGTGATGAATGGGTTTTTGTAGTTGTTGTTGTGTGAGTACATTTAAGGTGCTAGTAGGTGATATTTATGCATTAGACTCTTTGAGATTTTGTAATCGGGCTAATTGGTGGGGTGCAAGTTCATCGGGTATGCTGGCACGTCCGCCAACCACTTGTTTGGGAGGCTCAGGCTCTTGACCAAAGGCATCGTCGAAATTGGCTTCGAAGTTAGCTTCGAAATTTGCCTCGAAATTTGCTTCGAAGTTATTATCTTCAAACCCTGCCGCAGCGCCATTTGCAGCGGGCTGTACGACGGCGGCGGCGGCGGGCGGTGCCGCCACTACTGCTGGCGGTGGATTGGCAGGTCGAACAATGGTCGGCTTAGCCGCCACGATTGGCTTTGGTTTCGGGGGTTTCGGTGGACTGGCGGGTTTCTGTACTGGAGGACTTGCGGGATTTTGCACTGCTACCGGAACCGCCGCTGCCGCCGGTGGACTGGTAACCGCCGTTTTCTCTGCCGCTGCCGGCGGTGGCGGTGGTGGTGGAGCCTGTTGAGGTCGTTTGCTTGTTTCGGCCTGAGCCTCTTCCAGGATCTCGTCCACAGCGGTGGCCACATCTTTTTCGAGCTCGTCGTTGCGTTTACGCGTCTCATCTGGACTTTCATCGTCTTCTTCGTCTTCCTCGGTGATCGTGTTGCTGCCAAGTAGTCCTTTGTCCTCGATCATTGGCGTGGCGGCTGTTACCGATATGTGCACAAAACCAAGGCCAATGTCTGTCGGGTGCTCGTCAACCTTGACCTTGGTGGATTTTGGTTGGGATTGTGGTTTCTCCTTTTCCTGTTCTTGGTCCGAGTCCTGAGGTGAATCCTATGAAGCAAAAAATAATAATTGATAAGATCGTTCTTTTAGAAATATCTATTAATAAAACTTTATTTCAAGATTTAATATCTTACCGAGTCCGGTTCCAAAATCATAACTTTGTAAGCACAAGGAATGACAAGAGTTATTTATTGATGTGTAGACATTATTTATATTAAAATAACTATAGCTAAAAACTTACTTGGAGTCGGTGCACCAGAAAACTGTTTCCCGTAGTGCTTCTGCTGGTTGCCTGTCAATTCCATCTCGAAGCCCGATCTGGATGGAGTGCCTGACGAATCGGATGCTAAAAACACAATCATATTAATTTTCAACTGGTCGTTGTATATATATATACATGGGAAATATTGACAAAACAACGATTTTCAAAATTTCGACAAAAAAATCTATTTTTAAAATCTCGACTGTATAAATCTCGACTGTAAAAATCTCGACTGTATAAATCTCGACTGTATAAATCTCGACTGTTAAAATCTCGAGTATAAATTTTTGGAATAGAAAATCTCGAACACAGCTATAATTTTCCGTTATTAAAAAGCTCAAAATCCACGTTTAGGGGCAGTGAGTCTAATAAGTAGGGGTGTGTCAAAAGGGGTAGGGGGAACCAAACGGTTATTAATTCGCGTTGTTCGCCTTACCCAATAATGATAAAGAATATTTGAGAAAAGTGGGTTTAAGGATAATAATTCCAAAAGACACAATATAGAAAATTTCCACCTTTAACCAATAATAATTAAAAAAGGAATTATTTTATCTACTTTAACCACTTTCCCTTAAAAAAAGGACCGCTACCTTTCTTTGATCTCCCATTTTTGGCTAACTGGTAAATATATATATACATGGGAAATATTGGCACTAAAAATAGACTTGCAAAAATTCGACAAAAAAATTTCAACTATCAAAATCTCGACTGTAAAAATATCGAGTATAAAATTTTTGAATAGAAAATTTCGAAAACAGCTATAATAAATTGTCCGTTACAAAAAAAGGATAAAATCCGCAGTTAAGTGAAATAAGTAGGGGAGGGGTGTCAAAGGAGTAGGGTGAACTAAACGGGCATTAAATCGACTTGTTCGCCTTACCCATTAATGATTAGGGATATTTGAGAAAAGTGGGTTTAAGGTTAAAAATTCTAAAAGCCAATAGACAAAATTCTCACCTTTAACCAATAATTATTAAAAAAAGGAATTATTTTATCTACTTTAATCCCTTCCCCCTAAAAAAGGATCGCTACCTTTCTTTGATCTCCCATTTTTGGCTAACTGGTCAATATACATTATACATTCATGAGAAATATTGACAAAAATTCGACTTTCAAAATTTTGACAAAAAATATCAACTTTCAAAATCTCGACTGTAAAAATCTCTACTGTAAAAATTTCGATAATAAAATGTTTGAATAAAAAATCCCGAAAACAGCTTTAATAATTTGTCCGTTACTAAAAAAACTAAAATTCTCAGTTTAGGGGCAGTGAGTCAAATAAGTAGGGTTGTCAAAGGGGTAGGGGGAACCAAACGGGCATTAAATCGCGTTGTTCGCATTACCCATCATGATAAAGGATATTTGAGAAAAGTGGTTTTAAGATTAAAAATTCCAAAGACATTAAAAAAAATGCTCACCTTTAACTAATAATCATTTAAAAAGGACATATTTAATTTTTAACCCCTTTTAACCTCTCCTCCTTAAAAAAAGGTCCGCTACTTCTTTTTGATCTCCCATTTTTTTGGGTTACTGCCCATTTTTTAGACAAAATTTCAGAAGTCGTCATTTTGAGAGTCCATTTTTAGGGATAACATTTTTAAAGTCGTCATTTTAAAAGTCTACATTTCGACCCTTTTTATCACCTACTACCACGCGCTACATACCATTATCCATACTAGCCTCAACCTTGCTGACGGCTTCCTCTAGACCGTCCAGATACGACGGTGGAACGGCTGGCGCCGCGGGTGGATCAAAAACTGGCGGTGCTGACGGCGGTGGTGTCTCATCGTCGGACTCCGTTAATGGCTCCCCGATCTCATCGCACTCCTCCACCACAAGCGACGGAAAGTTTCCAATCGTTCCGTTCAGCTCACCCTCCCACCAGCCATCGTCCACACCGTGTGGTGACTTGTTAACGATCTTAATGATCTGATTCTCCTCAAACGTTAGCTCATCCTCAGCCGATGCATCGTAATCGTACAATGCAATACAGTACTCCTGTTGCGGCACGTCCGGTTTGGTCTGCTTAACTGGAGCCGATATAACCGATACCTGATCGGGTGACTGAACCACAGAGTCCTGGTAGATCTCTGGGTCCTCGCTCTCCACCGTATAGTCAACCGACGAGAATGACATCTGCGTAGTTAGTTGATTCGAGTTCGAACCGACGGGCTCATCACGTTCCACATCCAGATAATTGTGCGGCACGTAGCCCTCTTCACCACGATAGTTACGAGCACGCAGCCAGCCATCTCCGTCACCCTCTCCGACAACCTCAAGCTGTTCGTTCTCCACAATGGACAGTTCGTCCGGATTCTGAGCGGTGTACGAGTACAAAGCTGTGCACTTGAAGATTTGTTCAGCGGCTCCCTCGGAAACGGACGCATTTGTTGCGTCTGCTGCTGCAGAACTAGCTCCCCAGTCCACCGTTGTCGGATCATCCCAGCCGGCTGTGACCTGTTCCATTTTTTGTCGTTCTTGCTCAACCATTGCGTCCACATCACCGTCCTGACTCTCAGAGTCTGCCTGTGAGCTGTCATCGTCCTCGACGATTGCCTGCGCTGTGCTGGCACTTGGAACCGGTGCATTCGATTCGTGGTCCGTGTTGTCGCTGTCATAAAACGAATCCGAACTCGGGTGTTCACCTTGGCCCGAGGTGTCTGTGCGCATCGACAGTGAACTAGACGAACGCGGCAACTCCTGAACACCAAGCGTTTCCGCTTCCTGCATCCACTCGTCCACGTTCACACCGCCGTTACGCAAACACTCCAGACATCCTTCGGCCTTTGCCTTATCCGTTTCCGATTTACGTATCTTCTCGCGGAACTCATCCATTTTCGTTTCTAAATCCGGTCCGTTCGGATCGTTCGGATCCGTTCGTTGTCCTGCGTCTCGCATAGCACAGCAAATCGCTAGTTTCCGTGAATAATCTCGAATGGAATTGTTTTCACGGACAATACGCGATGCAAACATCTTTGCCTCCTGGCTCAGGGTGGCCGCAGCAGAATCGTGTTCAGCTGTGATTTTGGCCACCGAGTCTTCGTCGCACGGCTCGAACTCGTACTGAATGTGTTGCTTGAGCACCGGATAGAATAAATAGCAACACTGCACATTGTACTCGCGTGTCAATGCCTGCGCCTGATCCCGGATCTTACCGAATGAGTTCTGGGTGGCCGAGCACGTTAGCAATTCGGTGCGTCCCATTAGTGTCAAGTACTCGGCGATGCGCTCGAACACGTAACTCTCCATTGTGGTCATGGTCGTTTGCAGATCAACGGCAAAATATCGATTCTGATGGGCGTTCGCCGAGGCCAGACCCAGGAGATAATCATTGCGGGCACCCGTGGACTTCTCTTCGAGTTCCTCTTTGCGAGAGGTCACACGGGCACTGTTCTTCTGTAGTGATGTGATCGACTGAAAGAATGAACCCTTTTTCTTCTTGAGTTTCTCTTCGATGTCACGGGCCTTGTCACGTACACCGTGCGCACTGTGCTCCTCGTCGAAGTACGACTTCTTGGTTATGTCCACCTTTGTGACAGTATTCTGTACTTCCTTCTGTATGTTGCCCAGCATGCTGACGCATTTCTTGCTGATGTGCATCTTGTGATCGCGCAGCGTCTTTGCCTCGTCGGCAATTTGCTGCTGGAACACCTCGATGGCGGCCAAACGGGCTTTGGCGAGTTTCTCGTTCTCCTCGAGTACCGTTTGCCAGACGCTCCACATGTTCCTGTAAAACACGCACATATTCAATACATATGCTCTTCAAGCTAGGTGAAAATACCGGCAACTTACCATCGTTCGGTGCCATCGAATTTGATCTCCGGAATGTTGGCCATCTTTTTGTTCAAGTAGGCTGAGGATATCTTGAGCAGTGCCTCGCTGTACGACTTTTCGATGGAAGACCGCTTAAGGGTGAACTGTCGAATGTCCTCGAGTAGCTCGCATTCATGCTGATTCTTCAGCTGCAATTTGGCCAGTTGCTCCGAGTGCAAGTTCTTGAGGAACTTTACGTAGTTTCCCTGAAATGTGTTTAATTGAATGTGTAATATATCTAAGATAATGAAAGGAGTTGAGATTTTTGTTTTTAGGTGGTTTCTGCATAATATATACAAGAATATGTACACCGACAATTGCCCGAAAAACAATTGCCCGATAAACAATTGCCCGAATAAAAATTGCCCAAAATCGTATAAAACGACAATTGCCCGAAAAACAATTGCCCGAAATACAATTGCCCGAAATACAATTGCCCGAAAAACAAATGCCCGAAATCGTATGAAACGACAATTGCCCGAAAAACAATTTTCCGAAAAACATTTGCCCGAAATACAATTGCCCAAAAAACAAATGCCCAAAAAATAATTGCCCAATTTTTTATCTGAAAAAAAAAAACAATATATTAAAATATGAAATATGATTTAATTAAATATTCCCATCAGGCTATGTGGCATATGGCTGGTGGGATTGGGATGAATGTTCGTTTCTGGGGTCCTGAGGATAAACCTTTTTAAAAAAAAATCCTCCCTGAATATTACAATCAGGCTATATAGTATGGCTGGTGGTATTTAGGATGAAAGTTCGTTTATGTGGTCATGAGGACAATCCTTTCTAAAATCTATGTGAGTTCCCTCGCTTCTCACGAAAATACAAAATTCAGGTGGTTTTTCTGAGAGCGGACCGTAATCTTGAATGTCAAAATCAAGAAATAACCATAAATCGAGAAGAATGAAATCTAGAAAAAAAAGTCTTGAAAAAATTCAAAATCTAGAAAAATCTTTAAAAAAAATCTTGAATTTTTAGTTTTTTGTTTTTTTGGCTGAACTTTACTTTAGCACTCATCCAAAAAAATAAAATAAGGGGATGTTACCCCCAACCCGAATCGGAAAACCCATATTAAGGGTTTAAGGGTTTTTTTAGGGTTAAATCGACCCTTTTTAATGATTTTTGATGGAAAAATGAAATTTTGAAAAAAAAATCTTAAAAAATACAAAATATAGAAAAATCTTGAATTTTAGTTAGTTTGTTTTTTGGCTGATCTTTTCTTTAGCGCCTCCTCCCAAAAAACTTTTTTTAGGGGATGTAGGGAATGAATCCCCAATACCAAAACGGAAAAATATCATTGAGGGTTTAAGGGGGTTTTTAGGGTTAAATCAACTCTTTTTGAATGATTTATGGTGGAAAGGTGCATTTGAGAGGGAGATTTTTGAAGTACGGCTTTTGTAGAGAAAGACCTCACCTTTTTTTAAAGCTATTTATCTTAATTGTACTCCTTCACGTTTCCTAGGAAATAAGATTTTTTAAATATATAAAATATATTATTATAGAAGTAT
>JAAAKO020018220.1:0-15648 GCA_010015015.2 Bolitophila cinerea | reverse complement strand
CCCCCCCTCCCTTCCACCTACCTCCCACCTCCCTCCCACCTCCCTCCCATCTCCCTCCGGTGGTACATTACTTCACAATCGCGCTACACACATTCAGAACTCGAAAATTGTACACTAATTTGCCCATTTTTGCACACTCTCAAAATTCGGTGCCATTTCGCGTGCGCAATTCAATATTCATGCGCGCGCTATGTTTCGGTGTGTGTGTGTGTGTGTGTACCAATCAGCCGCGTAAGACGCTGAATAATGAATGAGCCTAATTTATAATAAATTTATTTAAACATAAATGTAAAAATAAAATCCATGCTACCCTTAAAAGCGCGGAGTGGCGGCAACGCGGCATGGCGGCGGCGGCTGTGCGCTGTCACATAATTACTGTATAATATAAATTCGAGTGAAAATCACAGCGCCGAGTGAGCGCGCACGTAGTTAATTGTATATGTGTATCGCGTGGCGTACAAGCAATTATACAATCGCATGTTGACTGTGTAACACCACCCGTGCCCCCCTCCGCCCGGACGCCACTGTGCCTATACATTGTCCTGTCAAAACTCGTGTATCATTATCGCACTAACCACACGTGTAATTAGAGAGGATATATACAGTGACACACACACCCATTGGATAGAGTGAGAAGGTGAGAGGCGATAGAGTGAGAGATCCGCGCCACAATGTACAATATTGGCATGTGTAAAAATAATTTTACACAAAAATTACGCGCGGACGCAGCAATAATAATTGCACGGAATTTGCACTGTGCGAATAGAACACACTTTTAAATTGGTCCGAGCGCGCGCTGACGGGGGAGTCAGGGGGGGAGGGGTTGCATTATGTATGCAATATACAAGCGTTTAATTGAACACACAATCCAAATGGCTGAGCGCGCTAGCGTGGGCCGCCCACGCGCGTCATAATTGCATGTTACCACATGTTCGCCGTTTAATTAAACGAAATTATTTTAAATCGCACTCACACAATTTAATATTGCACTCAAACTATTTTATAATGTCTGTGTGTGTGTGTGCGCTGGGTTTACAATGTATGTACGAGCAAAATTCAAATAATGTTCACATACATAGACAATTTGCGTTTATTTCTAAATGACAATTATTATTATTGTTTGTGTGTGTGTGTGTGCCGGAAAACGAGCGAGCGCGCGTTTAGGGAATTGTGTTTTCCGCGCTCGCTCACAATTAATTTTCCGCGCGCACAAACGCTCTGTACGGCTATAAACACGCACATACACAAAAACACACATCTAAATGGATACACATGCACTTTGTGAGTGTGTGTGCATTGTAAATCGGTGTTTGTTTTGTGTATATATATTTATGATTACTACCCCCGCGCGCCCCCCGCCACCCGCTCCCCGAGCCGTTCGCGCGTTTTGCTAGAATATGCAAAATATTATTCAAATTGTTATTATTAGATTCGTGCATGTGGTTGTGTTTTAAATAATGTGTATGTTGTTCTATAGTCTAATATAGTCTATATATAGATATATATGTATGCGAGTGCCAATGCGAACGTTTTGTGATCGGCCCGGCGCGAATGCACAACAAAGTCGCGTTAGACATAATGTTTTTCGCGCTCGGCCACAATTAAACACACACACACACACACACAAAATGCAGTCTATAAACCCATTAAATAAAACAAATTGTGGGCGGTGGGTTGGGTGGGTTGGTGCATACATATACTTTATTAATTGCATTTTATAGTTTTCGGCGCGTGTTTAGTGTCGTCCGCGCGCGCCTGGGAAAATATCGCATCGAGCAAAAGCGCAACGCTTGCATCGATGCGCTCGTGTGCATGTTTTAGAATTATTGCTAAATTTGAGGCTTATTTTGTTGCTCGCTAATTTTACAATGTTGCACACTGTTCGAGGGTTTTATATGTTAGCTGTAAAGAGATAGAGCGAGAGAGGTATATGGATAGAGCGAGCGCGAACGAGAGCATTGCATACAAACTTGCGCATGTTTCCAACTAGATTTTCGTGTTCTATTCAATTCGCTCGGATCGTGTTAATTATGCTCTTTGAATGAATTAAATGTCAGTTGAAACATTAATCCAAATATGGAATTTATATATTTTGTTGCATTTTATATGGTACTTAATAGATGCTAGAGAGTGCATGTGCATTTCGGTTGCATTGTTGCAGTTTATACAGAATTGACATTTAATTGGGAATCATAAAGAACGCCGAGAGTCGATTAAATAGTGCCTCTTTTTTGTTTCACATTTAAGGGTCTTCCCAGTCGAGATGGAACTTTCTTTAATCTATCATCTTGCGACAAATTATGAAAAAGCGAATAGCGAAGCAATCATTGGCTAATTTTATGCGACATAGGTGAAAATTCTATGTTGCAGATTTTCTGATGGTAGGTCTTTAAATATGCCTATTTTACTGTTATAAGTTTAAATTAAACGAAGGTGAAAATTGCGGATTTTAGAAATCACCTTTTACCTGAGTTGCTATGGAAACTAAACTCAAAAATCAATAAATTTGAAATTTAAAATACTGTAAAAAGGCTTGGCAAAGTTTAAGAGATTAGAGAGTAGAGATTCGACGACTAGAAGTGAGTTTAGCAGCCCTTTATATCAGTAAAGCTCGCCAAATCATCATAGACAAGTAAAATATATAAAAGGTGTTTTAAAAATGCATAAATATACATGCGAATCACTTTATCAATGAATAACACTAAAACAAGTGTAAATTTCGTATTTTAATTATAGGGAACAAAATACCTGAATATTTTTGTGTGTGATTAACATACTTGAGATTAAAATATTTGGAGGTTTTAGAGCTGTCGAATTCACTGTATCAAATATAAGGTCCCTGGAATCTCTTCAAATTCCTGATGTCGTTTTAAGCCTATATTGTTATGAAAACCGGGTTTTCCGCAGCCACACATTAAAGAGACACATAAGGAATATCGTTTATGCAATATTTTAAAGACCCTTCCCCCCGTTCGAACGGGATCCTCCATTTTGCTTGCGCGCATCAAGCGCAAACAAATTATTAATATCCGCGCTTAACCACCACTCGCGTTCTGCCTCTGTTTTCCTGCACAACAGAAGATTGGACGTGCACAGGATGGTCGAGTTCTCCCAACCCCCCCCCTCCTCGCGGGGCGCATCACATCAATGCATTTGGGCGCAAGTAATCCCGAACATTTTCACAACATGTTGTTCACATTACAACGCTGCCGCGCCTGCGTGCCTATCCAACATTTTATCTGGCGTATTCCGTCGAAAACACAGGCGCGCCCTGTCTATATCGTTTGTATATCCATTGCCATATATATAAATATAGAAGTATATATTTCAATATACAGTATGATTGTGTGTGAGTACTCTACAGCAAGATATATGCAAAAAGCATAACGCGCGCGCGCGGATTTCATGTATATATCTGCGTATATATCACGAGCGGGCGGGCGCATACAATGTATTCATCCAGATTTATCATCTCGCGCCGCGCCTCGCACATCATCGCACGCATCACAGGCGCATATTCATTTCGAAATTAAATCGGTTGTCATGGTGATAAAAATGATGCGGGGGGCGGCGGAGGCGGGGAGGCGAGCTTAAGGGGTACGGGGGCTCACTAACACGATCAGTTCAAATCAACGATCCGTAATCAAAACATTGGGAACAGCAGCAGCGCGGCTCGGCAACGGCACCAAAATTCATAACCATCAGCGGAAGAATATATGCGATATATGTATACAGATGTATACGTATATATATGCAAAAGCTAACTGCCTGGATATGGAGTACAGAATTGTTTTGTTGTTGTACATCCACATTGCATACAGTATACACATGCATATATGTATATATATATTCGCGCGGACATGCTGGAAATTAATATATGTTCAGCTCTGAGCTGTGCTTTGCTCGGGCCGTGTTGGTCTGCTTTCATTTGAAAAGCTTGCGCGAGCATACCACCCCCCACCCCGCTCTTCCCCTTTCCCAATTCACCCGCAGTAATCTACTGAAATCACCCGCAGCAGCCCTTTTATTTTCGCGCACATGTGGAAGCATAGCACACACACATACGCACAGTCGCGTACGTGTATATATATGATCTGCGGAGGTGTGGGCTGTGTGCGACAGGAAATTTGCTGTCCCTCTGTGCGACACGCAGAGTGTGCGTTCTTTTCCGGACGTGGAAAATGCCGCGCCGCGTTCTGACACAAAGCTTTTCGAAATTATAATCAAGGAGCGCGCGAGTGCGGGAAAAACGATGAAAATTCGAAAGTGTGTGTCTGTGTGTATGTGTTTTTTATCAATGCTCTGCACGCATGTATACATATATACAATAAGCTTTTCAGTAGGTGGGGGGGTAGGGGCGAGGGGGCGTGGGGAGCTGTGAGCCGAGTACCGTTTGATTCAAACATTTTATTTTGTCTTTCGCATGTTAATTATATGCGAACGACGGTCTGGCCGCCCGAAAAGTTTTGATGAACGCGTGTCACACACACGCACGCGTGCAGACATATCGCATAAGCTCCCCATTCTCCCCAAGCTCGAATCAACCTCACCACCCCCATAAAAAAGCAGACACACACACGAAAAAAAATCTCCGGAAAATAAAAAGCCTACAAAATAAAAACTCACAGTAGAAAAAAACTCAAAAAATTAAAAATCTCACCGATCAAAAAAACCCACAGTTCAAAAAATCTGCGCCAGCACAATTTACGATTTGGGAGCAAAAAAACGATATCGAGTCGGCGGCGTGCGAATGCGTTTTTTACGTATGCATATCTGAGTGCATATCTATATATGCAAATGCATCGAGCATATGAATATATATACATCTACAAGCAAAACACCAGCCACAGAGCATACGTTCAATATTGATAGATATTTATGTATGCATATGTTGAGCGCATCGCGGCCATACGTAATTCAGGGGACGCCCGCGAAACAATTGTGTGCGCCCAATAAATACGCGAATGCGTTTTGAATGCGCTTGCGTTAATTCGCAACGGCCAATAACTCAAAAGCTCGAAGTGGCCGGCCGCCGGGTCCGCTTATTGTTTTGTGCGTCTGCTGCACTGCGAGTGAATAGCCCGAGCATCCCCCACAGCGTGCATCTGCGAACATGCGATGGGGCAGGCAGACCAGGGCCAGTAGAACTAAGCCGGCAGACCTGGGCCCGACGGCCGACGGGATATCACCCGAAGCCAGAGCATCGCGGCGCAAATCAATCTAAATATCGGCGACGAAAAGCTCCGCGTGCGGCTCAATCGCAAATGCACTATATTATTTATTATTCAATGTGAAAATCGTGCGACCGCGTCGGTGCATGTGCGTGTGCGTTTGATTTTCCAGCGCGGCCGCACTCGCACAGATACCGAGAGCAAAGCGTTGACAAATACGTCCGCAAATGATTTGTGGGTGTCGTTTGAAGTGTGCGAGCGCACGCAGTCTGCGTAAATCTTTCAAGACGCCGGCATACATTTGTCTTCTCTGTGCTGTAGATTTGATAATTAGATGCGTGTACGGTGTACGCGTTCGCACGTGTTTCCGTTTTACGTGTGTGCGTTTTCCTGTATGAGTGTATGCGTGTATGCGTTTTCGTGTATATGCGTTTTTGTATGCGTTTCCTAGTATTATTTTTGTATGCGTTTTTGTATGCGTTTTAGTATGCGTTTTTATATGCCTTTTCGTATGCCTTTTCGTATGCGTTTCCTACTATGTATTTTCGTATGCCTTTCCTTCTGCCTTTCCGCGTATGCATTCCTTCTATATCGAGAATCCCATAAGGAAGTAAGTCGTAAAACCATTCCAACAGATTAATCATGATGGCGCATCACAAAAACACTGCACTGCACCGCGCGGCTGGCTGCTCGGCAAAACGTCAATTATAAACCCTTTCAATGTGTCAATTCGCATCGCATTCGCATCACATTCGCGTCAGTCTCAGCGTCCGTGTCCGTCCGTGTGTCTGGCCTGCAACCCTTAAATCATTGAGCCGGTACACTTAATTGTGTGTGTCTCATCGGACTCGGCGGCTGTTTAATTCGTGGAAATGGGGGAGGGGGCGGGGGGTGGTTTTTTTTGAGTTGGTGTCTTGCCCGGCCCCCCGTTCGTATGTGTCCATCAATTATCGCAGTGATTCGAACGCGATGTTTCGGATAGCAAGTGAAGCCCTGAAATTGCGAGTGGAACGGATGATACGAATGTGGCGCCTGACTAGTGTAGTAGCTGCCTAGCGTAGTGGCTGCCTATCGCAGAGGCTGCCTAGAGAAGTGGTATTACAGTGGTTTACATATTAAAGTGGTGCGATATATAAACTCGACAAATTAGTCGCTGATTTAGAATCAAATTGACACACACTTTTACTATGCGCGCGCAAATGGCGAGAAAACGAATAGCCAATCACTTTGGGAATTTTAAATTATTACTGGGAGGGACAGCGAATAATTCCGGATATCATTGTGCAAAAATTGTCAAATTGTCAAATTGATGCTGTTAAATTGTAGATTTTAATATAAATGATCAATGAACGTGTTTATACAGTGTCGTAGCATCAATGGATTTGTCTTTAGATTAAAATTCAGCGATTTTGATCTTGTAAAACCAAACGCACGCAGGTCAGCCAAAAAGCGCGCACCCACTGTACTCTCAGTTCGTTTTGACCAAGTAAATCTTCTATAACCCACTGTGCATTTCGGTTCGAGAACCCACTTATTGCTTCGAGAAATAAATGTACAATAAAAAGACATTTTTTATGGATAATTTTGCCTGTTTTACCGACATTTTATTGATTCAATTAAAAAACGCGCAAGAAGACCTACGAATGCGATTGCAAAATATGATTGAAAATATATAATAAACCACAGATAGTTTTACAACGCTAACGTCAGGATTTTCTATCGTTCTCATGCGATAAAGTGGACACAAACGCGTGCATCAAAAAGGAAACCGTTCAAATGTGATGTTCAATGAATTCAATGAAGGACTGCAAAGGTGGAGTGTTATTGCTCTGCAAAGTGTTGCTAGTAGAAGTACATTGGTGTGAAATATAAATTTAGTGTGCAGCGAGGAAGAAGACCTTCAAATGTGATTTATATTCGTACATTTGCAGAGAAAAGGCTTTGAAAGTATAAATTGGGTGTTTTTTCTGGGATTGCGCTGATAATTTGAGTGTGTTTAGACAGACGAAAGACATAATATTTATATCAGGATTTTTAGAATGTCTTAAAGAACTTCTGATGAAGTAAAATATCACAGAAAGTTTTAAATATGGTCAAAATTAAACAAATTAAATATTTTCTAACTGTAAATCAGTAAACTGTATATCGCTCATTCGAAAACCTTTGTTTTTATAATTCCTCGCCGTAATTTTCAGCCTAATTACCCTTAATCACAAAAAACACTTACCCATTGAATGCGTACGGTCCCAACGACGGGTCGTACGGATAGGGATAGCCGTACGGCCATGGTGCTCCGCCGGATAGGTTGTCTTTAAGCTCGAGTCCGGCCTGCAAATCAACAAGAACAAAACAACACATTATAATAAATTCCATATAATAATAATAATCCATAATTCTTATAATGTTATACAACACAAATAAACAAACAAATAACGCTATACAAAAAAGCAACACTCGCATTAATTAATTAATGAACAAGATCGATGCTCGCGCGGAGAGACGGACGCGCAGCTGCTTATTCGTTTAATGTAAACAAAGACGCTGCGCCTGCGGCTGATAACCGCGCGAGCGCGAGCTCTGTTTTATCGCGCTGCTACACTCAGAAATTAATTAATGTGTTCGCAGTTTGTCTCAACGCTATAACTATATCATATACTAAGAAATATAGATAGTATATATTTAAAAAAATCCTAAAGACGCACATGCTCGTTCGAACGCATAACGCGAACGTCTCCATCAACAGCAAGGGAAATACATAAGACGCTGGGCGCACTATCGCGCTGTGCCTTAATTTAATTAGGCTATTTAGTGGAAAGTTGTTGCCTCAACATAAAACATATAATCATATCTATAATTCTACACTAAATATGTGTGCGTTGCATATATGCATATATACATATGTATTAATCGAGATATAGAAATACAAGAAATATTTTTCTATAGAGAAAACACTATGTCCATTAACACCGTTCGCCACGAAAGGCCTTGATCTCGTTTATATTATAGATTTATGTAATGCTGTGCGACGCCGTCGTCGTCGTCTAATAAATTTAAATGAATATACATATATACAATATACATATATTTGATTGCATATATACATAAACACATCGACGATCCCGCTGCTATCGCCCAATAAATTAATTAAAAAACACGCTCCAGAAATCATCTTCTAAAAACCTGTCAACTTAGCCATTTGACAATTTTCTCGTCTCAACATCTGTCTTTTGCTCAGAAAATGGCCTGTCTCACACACACACACACGTACACAAAACATGCTAATCGCATCGAATTTCTAATTACTCTTTGCGATACCATTTCATCTAAACTAGCGGCGATAAGACGCGCGCCTTATCTCGCGTCTTCAAGCTCGAGCCGGGCGTCTTCGCTTGCGCTAATGCGGTCAAGAGTTCACTCGCTTGTTTCTATTATAAGTTAAACAGAGAAAAAAACATATTTATATTAAATAAACAGCATGCTTGACACTCTAAAACACACATTAATTAATTTTGATAAAGTACAGCGAAAATACACATTTGTATGGTTTCTTGTATGTGTGTGTGTTGTCTATCTCGCAAAAAACATTACACAAGCGGATTGTGAGCGCAACACGTGCGGCGCGAAAAATATGTATATAATAAACAAATATTATATATATATATATATATATATCTTAATAATGTGCGCGCAAAATGATAAGTGATTTATTATTGCTTTGGAAATTAATTAACATACAAGTTGTTTATACAAATTTCATTTCAATTATAAAATCTGTGAGTCTGTCTGTGCGCGCCAAGAGACATATACGTTTTTTATACACAATCACACTCTCACATTTATATATATACACACACACACACTTGCGCAAATTCTGAAATAAGAACAGCTGACACACAAATCTTTTGGTGCTACGAGAAATTGTACAAATACATGATAAATAATTATATTTCTGTATATATATTATTAAAACTACTTATATGGCAAGAAATTTGTTGAGTAAACAAGCGTGTTTAATTAATATTTTATATATGTATATATATTTATGTATATATACGTAAATCTGTACATAATATATACATTTAAATAATATATATATATTATAGTTTTTGATTTTCTGTGTGTATCATTTTGCTGAAGTTGTTGCTTCGGTTTTACCCAGAAAATATCGACAATATTGATTGAACCGATTTTGAGAACGCTCGTCGTCGTCGTCGTTGCGATAAGACAGGCCAATTTTTTGCACGGCGGTTAACTGTAAATAATTAAATAAATGTGTGCGGCAGCAATATGTATATATGTATAGTTATTTATAGAGAACTAATGAATGCTGTGCGATAGATAAGAAGAAGAGTGTGTGGGCTCTAAAGGCGCGCAATGAGCTGCTTTGTAGAATAGTGTATTGACATTATCGTGCCCGTTGACAAACAGGCACATTTGTAATGTTTATATATATATATACTGTGTATACATGAAAAAACATTTAAATGTGCGGGTAGAGGGATTAGTTAAATTAATGGTCGGCTTCTGGATGCTGTAGCTAATTTTCTTGGTAGCATTTATTTTAACTGATAGATGGAAAAATTCAATTCAATATTATAATTTCTAAAATACATAATTTTAATCTGATTTTATTGTATTATTTTATAATATTTTAAACTGATTTTATAATATTTTTGTGAAACTTATTTATCATATTTTGTTTTACTTCGAAAAAAAATGTATCTCATTCATTAATCGCTTGAATCCCAAAATCACATTTGAGTGTTATACCATAAATGTGTTGAAAAAATAATGATTTATTAGAAATAATTAAATATGCATGAAAAACCAATTACAACTGCAGAATACTCTCAAAATTCTGCTCTACACCAAAAAAACATAACATCACATTTGTAGGTCTTCCATTGCCCAATATTTTTGAAGTGCTGCCTTGCAATAAGGATATTTTTTTAAGGTTTCTCCTTTTGGATTTTTAAAGTATTTCAAATTTATTTTCGTGATTAATCGTTTAAATGCGAGAATCACATTTGAGTGTTATACCATAAATTAGTTGAAAAAATAATAAAATATTCGAAATAATTATAAAAATTCATGAAAAACCAATAACAACTGCATTCGGCACTCAAAATTCAGCTCTAATCCAAAAAATTGCAACATTACATTCGTAGGGCTTTCTTTTGCATAATATTTTTGAAAGTACTGCCTTGCAACGAGAATAATTTTTTTAAGGCTTCTCTTTTTGAATTTTAAAAGTAATTGAAATGTATTTTCCAAAAATAACAAAAATTTATTTATAACGGTACATACTGCGCGTTGCAGTGCTTCCCAAACAGTGTATTGTATTTTATGCTGAAAATCTATACCATGCCATAATTTCCGCGCACTTAATTGTTGATTTACATTGTACAATCACCGGAGCTGCCGCCGCGCCGCCGTCGGCCGTTGTTCTCATGAACCAAAACATAAACAATACAGACTCTCTTGTTCGTTTGTACACAAAGACGACCATATACACGCGAGAGAGGTACATCAAATGCACATTTCCCAAACCACGCGCGTTGCACCGTGCTGCGCTGCCGCTATATAACCGCTTGCCGCGCGCGATGAGTTACATCGCACATAGACATCGATGCACTCGGCCGAATAACATCATCCATATACAAATACATATACAATGTAAATACACGTATAGAGACTCTGAAAACATTCGAATGCACTTTTCGCTCGGTTTTTGCGAATGCATACTGCTGCGCTCGCTCGCTCGCTTGCAACAGCGCGCGCGCATTATAAACAACAGCGATTTATTCGGAAGATACATCGCACGGCGCGGCGCGCGCACAACATGCGTTTCGTCGTTTATGCCATTAGGTTTTTGTTGTTATTGCCAATGTGCAACCACGCTGTATATATATACCAATATATAACTGCCACAGTAATAACAGCAACAACAACAACAACAACAACACAACTGCAGCAGCAGCAACGCAACAATCATACCACATACAATTGCAATACAACGATGTAATAATAATAAATGTGTTTGTGTGTCTGTGTGTGTGTGCGTGTGCGGGGTACTTTTTTATCATTCCGCGGGGCGTTCGGGGCGGCCGGTGCGGCTGGAGCCCAGGCGCACTGTTGGTATAAGCATTAACAAGATACGCGTTTGCGTTTTGATTGCAACAATGCGCTAAATTATTAAATGCATGTATTTTATGGCCGTGCGATTGGTCGGATTCAATTCGGAATTATGTGTGCGGTAAAATGTATGTATGTATGTGTGTATATATGTTGGAACGGTGCGAGTGTGTGTGAGTTCATCGGAAATGCAAATATCTAAATACGATTTCCAGTATATCAACATTTTAGTGCGAACATGAAAAAAATATTTTATGTTTTGAAATTGTAATGAATTATTAATAACTTGTTTTTAAAGAGCTAAACATGGATTTCGTGTAATATACTTGTCTTTTTAAAAAGTATAGAATGCTTATAAAATAAAAAACATATTTTCTAAATTCACCTTATTTGCATTTTTAACTTTTAAAAATGATTAGATGCAAAAAAGAGCCAATTTTCGCAGCTTTTTGTTTAGCACACTTGTAAGGTCTCTCCACAAATGATTCTCATCGCAGTGGCTCTTCTATATCAAAAACCCAATTCGCGCATGCAGAAAAAAATAAATAAATAAATCAGATTCCCAAAAAATGCCTGCATCTAAATTTTACAAGCTTAGCTCATTCCTATAAATCAGCAAAAACCAAATCCGGGAGACCCACGAAATGGCCAAAAGTGCGCATGCACAAGTCGCCTTCTAGCACCTCCAAATTCACGCTAATCGCGCTAAATGTCAAATTCCCCGTCTAATTGTGTATTAATGCGAAATATTATAACTCAAATCGCACATTAAAATGTTTTCCACGGAGTGCGCATGCAAACACAGCATGCAACCGCATGCGCGTGCATCGCGCATACGAAAAAAGGCGCAATTATCGAAACGACTCATAAAATCTGACACTTTCGACGTGCGTGCTGTTGGTGGTGTGACCACTGGCGGTGCGCGCCGGTGCGCGCTGCCAAAGGTGTTTACATAAACAGATAATCAGCTTACAAATGCAGACACACACACACATTCTTCGCGCGCGCGCGCACACAAAAACCTACAAAATAAATTAAGTCATTTCAAAGCTTATAAAAGCTGCGTGTGTGCGCCCGTGCGCACGAACTTTTCTTGTGTCATCGTAAATCCGTGCATTTAAATGCGCTCGTTCGCACGGCTCGCACGGATTATTAAAAATGATATAAAATTAAATTGCTAAATACCCAATAAAAAATCATAATTCTTGTTATAAGACCGTTTGGCGAGCTGATAAAGGTGGTATATACTATAGCAGCAATTTTGTGCTGCTGCTGCTGCTGCTGTGTGCTTGTATGAGCGTGCGCGAGCTTGCTTACCGCATAATAACAGGTTAGCGAGCGAGCATCGTGCACCGAGCGTTTTATATGTGTGTTGCGCATTCGTATATGCTTTGAAGATTGTCGTATGTGTGTGTGTAGAGTGCACTGAAACCGAGACATAGAGATTTATATAAGGTACTTTTATAGAATGCACTGCAGAACACATACAATGAAAATGGGTAGCCTATGCGAGCGTAGATGCACCGCGCTGCACCGCACTGCATCTGCACGCAAACGGCGGAGATTCCATAAAACATAGATTATTGTTTGGAAAACCTCCTTCTGTGTGTGGCTGTGTATGTGTGTACGAACACACTGAATAAAAACAATTATATATGTTTACTTTTTCTCTCCATCTCCCCAGAAAAGAGGGTTTACCTCAACAGAAAATATTATCATTTTATTTTTTAGGAAATTTCAACGTAATTTTTGAAGGTTTAAAACCCAAAATTGAAAAAAAATATATGTTGGAGTATTTTGTAGTTAAGGGTAAGGTTGTTTGGTATTAAATTAAAGGTATTTAAAAAAGCTATAAGAAATAAATAAAGTAGGGAACCCCTCTTTTAGGAGATAATTTAAAAAAAAATCATATTTTATATATTTTTTCTATAGATGGAAGATGGAGAGGAGGAAAACTAAAAAAATGATGCCATTTTTCTATAAATGGACAAACCTATACATGCTTTCAGTTTTCGGGGCCGTGGACACCCATTGCTAAAAAAAAAATATTCTCTATAGAGTTTTTCGATTTTGTTGAACTTCGAATGATTCAGTCGACCACGAACTAACGTATGAATTCGACACTGAAGTCCACACTGCCCTAAATAGGGAGTCCATTTCAACAAAACAAATTAGGACTGTAGACATTATGTCTTTTCAAGATTTGACATCATTTTTCTTCGTTTTCCCTGCTTTCTCCATCATATATATCAAATTATTTTAAATATGACGTTTATTTAAAAGATCTCTAAAGCACGGGGCTCAAATTATCCCAATTTTATTTTTGTATTATTGATATTTTAAATACCTTTAATTTGATACCAAAGACACTTACCTTGAATTACGGAAAACTTCGAAATACTTTTCCTATTTATATAAACAAGCCTTTGAACCCCTTGTTACGCAGGGGTTCATTACCTAGAAATAAAAGGTTGTTATTTGGTGCAGCGGGGTTCTCGCCATCTCCCCCAAAAACTGTATGGAAACAGAAGTGCATTTCATTTCATTTAAATACAATTAAATACAATTATACTAATTCTTTTGTGGTATTGCATCATAAATCCATATTATAGAAGATTTATAAAATGCACAAGATGCACAAGATGCACATTGCCAATTTGCGCTAATTGCACTGCGTTTTTATGGGATTTTTATTTTTTTTATCTAATTTCAATTATTTTTTTGATTTTTTTTTCTATTTTGACAAAATATTTTTAAAAAAAAAAAAAAACAATTTTATATTTTAGATTTATTTATTTTTTACGGTAACCACATTTTAATTGTTTATTTCTGCTACTTTAATTTTATAATTCAAGTAGTTTTTTATTCTTTTTATTTTTTCCTATTTGACACAAAAAAATATTGACAAATCTTTAAATTTCGAAAAAATCAAGTATATTTATCAATTACCATTACATTTATTTTTTTAAACTTACTTATATTTTTGTTTATTTCAAAGTTTTTTTATACTTTTCTTCTTTATTTTGGCACAAAAAAACAATCTTGATAAAATTTAAAATTAAAAAAACAAGTGTTTTGATTTTTTACCAGTTACTTAATTTTGCATTTGATACTTTTTTCTGCTTTTTAAAACCGGTTAAATTATAAAAATTGCAAAAAAAAAAATTAAAACATAGAGAAAAAGAAAAACGTTTCTAAATGCAATTAATTGGAAACGTTTTCCTTATTTTTCTCTTTGTTTTTATTTTATGTTTTTGCAATTTATAAAATATAATTGGTTTTATTTAAAAAGTTACCCTCATTTTGATTTAGGTGCATTTATTTAATTATTCAAGTGGTTTTTTATACTTAATTTAAATCCTATTTTGACACACAAAAAAACAATCTTGACTAAACTTTAATTTTAAAAAACAATTATTTTTTATCATTTGAGCGGTTTTAATTTTTAGGAGATGCTTTATTCTTTATTTGATCGATTTTCTGCTCCTTTTTATTGAATCGGTATTTTTTTCCTTTTTCTCTATGTTTTTAATTTTTTTCTAATTTTAAAATTTATCGTTTTTCTATATTTTATAATTAATAATAAATAGAATAAAAAATTAAGTTCAATAAATATCGTGATTATTGAACTTTTTTGTTATTTTGACTCAAATTAGTTTTTTTGGAAAAATTTAAAACTAAAAATAACAAACAAAAATATTTAGTTCAATTTTAGATTTTAAAGTTTAACTTGTTTAAGTTTTTTTTTTTTTTGATTATTAATGTTTTTTTATTTTATTTTATGGTTATTGTAAACATTTTTCTCTAAGATAAGAAATCATATTTATTTTACCGTTTTTATTTCTTTATTTTGGCATTATTATTATTTTTTGCATGATTTTTACTTTATCCCACTTTTTTACCGTTTATATTTAGTATTTTTTTTTAATTTTAAGAAATTATTTGATTTTGTTTTTTTTTCTACTTTTATGATTTTACCGTTTTTTTTTCTATATTTTTCCAATTTTTCAAAAATTGTCTGTTTTTGGTTCTTTTATTTGAATTGGTATGTTAAAATAAATAAAAAAATAAAGTAAAAATACAGAATTTGATAAATTGAAATAAATTTGGAAATAAAAATGGTAAAATAATAAAACAAGCAAAACAAATTGGACTTTTCCATGATTTTAGTAAGAAATAATAATAAAAGTAAAAAAAAAACAAAAACAGATCATTTTGAAAAAATGAAAAAAAAAATTAAAAATATTTTAAAAAAAAAATAAAATAAAGAAAATAGGAAAAAAAAAAAAAAAAACGAGGAAAAAAAAAAATAATAAAAAAGCAAAAAAAAAACAAAAAAAAA
>JAAAKO020018209.1:0-15649 GCA_010015015.2 Bolitophila cinerea | reverse complement strand
TAAAAATGAATTTTGACAAAAAAATGTGTTTTTCATTGAAACGATACGAACTTTTCAGCCGACCTGTTATATATTAACCATAATGTTTTATGATAAAAAATATTTTTTTTTAAAAAATAAGTTCCGCAAAATTAGTCATTGTCCAGAATTCATTGAGCCGTTGAAATACTGTCCTCCTTTTAATTTGTGCCGCAGTGTGTCGTTTTGACAATATTTTTCTGGTCACTTTGTCAAATGTCATTTTACTAATCATTTTGTGGCGCCATTTTGCCATTTTTTCAAATGCAACATTTTTTTAAAAAAAAAATAAAATTTTCAAATGATACACTTTGCCGAATCCTATTTTATCAAGATATTAGGCCAAAATGCCTGTAGCTGTAGTTTACCATAAAGACGCCTCCAAACATCCTTTTTTAGGGATTTTTTTAGGGATTTAGTGGATATTCTTCCGCAAATAAAACTCCTAAGGCAAAGGAGGAATTTGAAGTAAAAAAGCGCCCCATTTTAAATGACAATTTGCCGTCTACAATTTGCCGACCACAATTTCCCGCCCCTCAATTAACCGCCCTAGCGTGCCTTTTCAGTCATATAACGTAATAATATACAGAAGCAACAAATATGCTTTTACCGAAACTTGACGAGAGGGTGCCGTTGGAACCAAAAGTTCTATTTGGTCGGGCGATAAATTGTAAGGCGGCAAAT
Organism: Bolitophila cinerea; assembly: GCA_010015015.2. Taxonomy (NCBI): domain Eukaryota; kingdom Metazoa; phylum Arthropoda; class Insecta; order Diptera; family Mycetophilidae; genus Bolitophila; species Bolitophila cinerea. The sequence continues at coordinate 14,947 of JAAAKO020018209.1, read as the reverse complement.
TGTGGGCAATTGTATTGTTAAACCAGACGATTACATTTTCCTCCAAACAACTGATCGAGCTAATAACAAATCAGTGATTATCCAAAATTTTATCGCTGCCATCGAAAGTTGGTAACAGTTGACGAAAGTTCATGTAATCGCACCCAAACAGTCAACTGCGGATATTCATCTGAGACTCAACTTTCAGAAGTAGGAGTTCTGTATCAGTTTGTGTAATCAAGTAATCGGGATGTGTAAGAATAAGAATCGTAACCTGTCAATTCGCCGCTTTTCGATTCGCGTGTGATGAGGAACATTTTATTTTAAGTTCTTTTTAAATATTACACTTTCTCTTTAATATTCTTTTTAAATATTATATATATATTATACGCGATTTATTTTATTATCTTAAGGTCTTGCAAATGAATCCATTTTAAAATATATGACTTTCTCTTAAATATTTCCATCTGGTTTTGCCCAGGATTGGGATAAAATTTCGTTTGAAGAATTTTGAGGAGATACCAGCTTCTTTAAAATATAAAACTTCTTTACTAAATCTTCCCATAAGAATTTTTGGCAAAGGTCTGGTGGGATGTAATGAAAGTAAAAGTAATAGTCTCCAGCAGGAAGGGATCCTTCCTAAAAATATATATTTTGAATATTTCTTTAGGAAAAACCACCTATGAAAATGACGGATAGAAGATTTTTAGAATAGTACTTTATAACGAACATATTTTTGAATAATTATTTATCAAACATCCACCATGAATAAAGTCTTATATTCTTATAAAAGTGTTTGTCCTCAGGACACTTAAGTTAAATTTCATCCTAATCCTACCAGCCATATTATATGTCTGATAAGAATATTTAGGGAGGAAACCATAATTTATAGAGTTTCCTCCTCAAGACCCTTACAACGAAGTTTAATACCGCATTCTTAAAAGCCATATGCCCAAAATATTTAGGGTGGAAGTCATATTTTTTAGGATGAGTTCCACCTTAAGACCATTTATTTACTGTGGTCAACTGTCGCCACCTGGCAGATAAGCAGTAGTAACTGCTACTTTTAACAGACCGTGTAATCATAGCATTAGACCCCCACACCAACCAAGTCATTTTCATAATGTGACATTAATCCAAGATGGCGAATTTCTATAATTATGTTGACTGTCTAGAAAAAGAAAGGTAGCAGCAGTAATTGTCGTACTGACAACGACTAAAAAAGAAAAGCAAATGAAAAAAAAGCAAAAATAGCAATGTTGATTTAGAAGAAACTATATTATCAATACATTCCGCACGATCCTGAAAGAATTCTGTAGGGCAATGATCAACGCATACGGAAATTACAAACATGCATCTCGGCAACGCAAAAAAATACGGCTACGCGTTGCCTAAAGCTGTCAACGCATACATTATTGCGTTTCCACTGAATCTCCACTAGAAATGGCATAATTATGACACCGCTTCGGAACGCTGCGCAACACACCCGTTGCCAGCAATTGCCAGCCGTTTCCATTGCAGATGCAGTTGACAAAGTTGCCTATGTGCTCTAATTGAAAACATTTTTTTACAGACATTCTCGATTCAAAATTCCCGGATTGAGATTGACAAAGATATCGTTACAGATCCCGGACAATGGAATATTAAAAACCTAAATCAAGTGAATTATTGTATTCGCAGAGTGGACCATCTTTGAACCAGAATGATGATGTAAACCTTTTACAAATCTGCTCAGGTGTATGAGTACAAGGATGTCAATGGAAAAAAAAAACTTTTACCAAGATATCTTTCGAGAGATGTGGAATTCTGAAACGGCTACATTATTCTTCAACAAATGGTCGATTGCTTTGCTTTGTTGGTTGGAAGGATTCAATGTTTAGATGTTTGAAGATTCAATGATTGATGGTGTTGATCATGGGAGGAGTGACCGTCTCAAAGGGACAGGTTTTACTTTAGCACTTGGATTCCTCAGAAACATTTTCGATGTTTCGCATCCGTTAAGAACCCAGTGCCTGAGCTGCGGCTACAGCTGATCATGACGTTCACCCCCGAGCGATGATGATACAGCGTTGGCTGGTTCTGGTCTATTGAAGCGTGCTTCTAGTTACGGCTTAAAGATCGTATACTACTGCCTGGAAATCAGAATAAACATATCCACCCATAGAGACGGCAGTATCTGCGTTGGAGAAGAGATGAATTGCAAATTCCGGCGCCAGAAAGTCTTTTTTTAAGAACAGTCGATGTACCACACCCTCCAATCTAGTGAAAGGATAGTACCGCGTGTCCAATCCTCTTTTGGAGGGATATCTACTTTGAACCTCCCACCGAACCGAAAACCTGGAATGACTACGTGACGGCATCCCAAATTCTGGCTTTATGATGATCTCGCTCCAGGTGGAGGAGTGACCCTTTGATGAGGTCTTTCAACATCCGCTGAGGAATTGAGTTTGTTTGGATTACCGTTATGTTGTCGGCATAAGCGAGGGTATGCAAGCCTCTCTCTCATTGCGGATGACAATGAGAGGTCATTGACCACTATATTCCATAGCAAAGAGGAGTTAGTGGTTAACTTCGCCTTAAGGAGTGAATGTGAAGCAATATGGGCCTGAACAAAAAAAAAATGAATACTCGTTTCTTGGGTCATAAGGACAAATTCTATCTAAAAATATATTACTTCCTCCCTGAACATTCCCATCAGGATATCTGGCATATGGATAATGGGATTGGGATGAAAGTTCGTTTCTGGAGTGATAAGGACAAACACTATCCAAAAATGTATGACTTCATCCAGCCATAGTGCGGTTTTCCGAGTAGACTTATTATTTTTTATTAAAGTGCAGTTATTCCTAGTGTTTCAGAGCACCCCCACCAGCAATATGCCAAAAAGCCTGATGAGAATATTCAGGACGAAAATCAAATATTTTTAGAAAGAGTTTGTCCTTATGATTCCAGAAACGAACTTTCATCACAAACCCACCAGCCATATGCCAAATAACCTGATGGGAATATTCATGGAGGAAGACATAAGTTTAATAATATGGTTTGTCCTTATGACCCTAGAAACGAACTTTCATCCCAATCCCACCAGCCATATGCCTAAAACCAGATGGGAATATTTAGGGAAGGAGTCCTATATTTCTAGATAGAATTTGTCCTTATTACCCTAGAAACAAGCTTTCATCCCAATCCCAGCAGCCAAATGAAGAGTCGAAAGTCGACTCAGCAGGACTCATTCGGCTAACATAATTGGCCATTCGGCTAAACGACTAAACGTCCATTCGGTTAAACGGCCATTCGGCTAAACGGCCATTCGGCTAAATGGCTCATTCGGCTAAATGGCATTCGGCCAAGTGGCATTTGGCCAAATGGCATTCGACCAAATGGCTTTCGGCTAAATGGCTTTGTACCGACAATATTTTACATTATGTATTTTTTTAAAAGGACATAAACACCATGGAAATTATGTCCGTTTGAAAATTAACATAAAATCCATGTGCCTTATGTCCTTTTAAAGACATACATAAGTTCCATGTTCGATCTTCCAAAAACATAATGTCCATAGAACTTATGTCCTTTCTAAAACATACATTAGGTCCATGGACATTATGTCTGCTTTTAAAAGGACATAAAGTCCATAGACATTATGTCTGTTTTTAAAAGGAAATATAGTCCATGGACATTATGTCCGTTTAAAAATTAACATTAATTCCATGTTTTGGAAGATCGGACATAATGTCAATTTATCTTATGTCCAAATTTGGAAAATACATTAGGTCCATGGACATTATGTCTGTTTTTTTAAAGGACATAAAGTCCATGGACATAAGTCTGTATTTAAACGGAATTAAGTCCATGGACATTAATTCCATGTTTTTGGAAGATCGGACATAGATCCTTTTAAAGACATAAATAAGGTCCATGCACATTATGTATTTGGAAAATCAAACATAATGTCCATGTTTCTTATGTCCAAATTCGATTTTCCAAATAAATAATGTCCATGGAACTTACGTTCTTTTAGAAACATACATTAGGTCCGTGGACATTAGGTCTGTTTTTAAAAAGACATAAGGTCCATGGACACTATGTCTGTTTTTAAATGGACATAAAGTCCATGGAAATTATGTCTGCTTTTTAAAAGTACATAAAGTCCATGGACATTATGTCTGCTTTTTAAAAGGACATAAAGTCCATGAACATTATGTCTGTTTGCAAATAACAATAAAATTCCATGTATTCGGAAAAAAATGTTGGTGGACCTCTAATATGTCCTTTAAAAAGCGTACATAAGTTCCATGGACGTTAACGTCCGTCGAAATTGTGTCACCTCGCCCGAATTCGATGCGCATTCCTTATAAATCGTTTAAATTACAAAAACCCATCACAGCTTAACACAAACACACACACGCGAAACGGCTGATGGCAAGCCTGATGCGGAAATACTTACCGGTTGCGGTCGCAACACCCCACAGCCGTATCAGCGGGCGCAGACAATTGCATTGGTCTCCCTTCTGCCGTCGTCGGCGCCGGCTCATCGCATCCATGCGCGCAGTTCTCGGCGTTCAACGGGACTAATGTACTATACTCCTACTTATGTACTTGGCAATTGCAATAATGTATATACACGCTTTTCTATATACCGATGGGAATGTATATATATATATAATTTTCAGTTTTTCACGTGGTACACGGAACAGATTTCCCGATCACGCACGGCGCGGCGTACCAGAGCAGCGAACTGCACGACTGCAGTGGGTAAAATTGGTGTATGTACGATAATGCACTTGTGCACTGGCGAGAAATGCATTAAGAAATATATTTATGGATCGCACTATAAATCACTGTGTACACTCGGGAACTTCGGGAACGCGATGGAGAGAGACGCCAAAAACACGCCACATTGTAGAGTCTTCCCATTAGGTTCTTTATATATATATACTTAGATTGTATATATACAAATGTAGCATATATGTATAATAAATGCGCATAAATTTATATAAATAAACAGTCGCGTACTTTCGTTTTACCTACGCACGACAAATGACAATGGACTTTGCGCGCACGCGGGTTAAGGTCGCGCGCTCTTTCGCCACCGCACACAGCACGGCGCTCGTAAATCCCGGATATAGTGTTATAGATATTTATATATCTCTATATTATGCTCTATATATAAAATAGAATAAATTATAGGATTTGTTTGTTTTTCTGATGCTCTCGAGGAACACCCATCCCACTTGCGTACGGAACACCACACAAATTAATCATATTACATAATGTAAACCGAGGATTGGGTTTACGGTAGTGTTTTCGTCCTTAAAATCACAACAATCACACACACAAACACCCGCCAGGTATCCGGAGGTAGTCCACGGCGTGCGGAAGTCAACAAAGGGTATTGTCCGAACTCAGCACACGGGATGTCTATGTAGAGATACCCGAGGAAAGACACAATTTATACTCGAAAGTCGTCGAAAGACTCATTCGCAGCAACTCATTCCGTGAGCGTGTAAACTCAGACTGGTGCTCTGCTCTCTGCCTGCGAACTCTGCCTGTGTAAACGGAAAACTCATGAAGCTTCGATTTTCATATAATGCATATGTTCACAGCCACTATAATATAGATAGCATATATATTATATATGCCGGCGAGCATGTGTACACAGTACACTCACACACACACACTCATAATATACTCTCTGGTTCACACAAGACGGAGTGACTGCCAGTAAAAACAAGCTTGTATGCGGAAAATTATTATATACTCTAGATACGGGATAGCGGAGGCAATGAGAATAGGAGATTACGAGGAGATTATGGGCCGACAGCAGCAACTACGCCGCTGACGGAGTGAAACATTTCAGGAGTTTATCTGACATTTGATGGAATGTTCCGAAAGTTATGAGGAAACCATTTTATTATATATTACAATATTGGGGTCCCTACGAAGAAAATATTTAATATATATATAGGAAAATAGGATACATATTTAGTAAAATATACGATAATATAGTAAAGAAATTGTAATTATAAAGAAATTCATTTAAATTATTATATTATATTATTAATTAAAATATGAAATAATATCTTGAACTTTTTTTAATATCACATATCTTTTTTGTAATAATGCAATTTTAGCTGTTCTTTGCTAAGATTTCTCTGTTCCAATATCAATAAGGCACTTCGCTTTAACAATCACAAAAATTTTTCTTCGACTGCATCCTAATCCACTGAATTTGGGATGTTTTGAAGCTCGTCAATTTCGCGCTTCCATATCTTGTCTGCAGCACGTTTTTCCTCGTCTTTTTCGACCTCAAGATAAGTATGGTATGATGCCCTCGCACTTTTAACCAGTTTGATTAAACGTTTTGTTATTGGAATATCGGCCATCAATTTGTAAAAAAGATATAGTATAGATTAGAATTTGATTACAAAAAAGAAGTATATAGATATAACACACATTCCCACCATGTAAACATAACGACACCTTCACCAAACGTAGAGCACCAACAGTACTTTCTATTAACTGTGTCCGATTCTGTAAAAACTGTTTGTTTATGCTAAACAAGCTCAGCAAAACAAGTTTCACCGTCGGTCCCAACATATGCAGCAACTCTGGTCCACTACTCATCAATTGTACATCGATTCTCGAATTGTATTTCAATGGTTTGAAATATTGAATACTGTCGTTTTATATTGTCTGCGAAATGACCAGTTTGCTTATCATATATGCCAGTATTTTGCAGTACATTTGCCATCAAATACGCCGATCGACCGATCGCAGCTTGACTATTTGATATCTTTTTAAATTCCGGATGCAATGCCAGGGCGTCCCGCAAAAATGCTAAATCATGTGGCAAATGACTTTGCAAGTATGATGTTACTTCAATAAAACACATTTTTATTGCATTTTTATGGTATCGGTGTTTTTATTGCGGCTCTCTCTCTAAATTGGCGATCAAGTGTCTGGTATGGGTTCCTGTGTTCACATCATGTATGGATTTCTGAAATGCCTGGTTTTTGACATCTACTTGGCCGAGGTTTTTGGACTCTTTTCGTACGGTACCATTCATTATAGTGAAGACCGACTGATAAAATTGGACATAATGTCAAACATAAAGTTACCAAAACCATCATATAAAAGATGCACCATTGGTGTTTTACTTTGGAATGGAATTAAAAACTCCTCCAAGATGCCGGCCAAGTATATGGCATACGAAATGTAAACTTGTGTTTTGTCTGATTTTAATGCTCGATCGATATCGATATATCGGTCCGCGCGCTTTTCTTTTGGCGCTTCGCGCCGTTTTTACCAAAACAACAAAACCCAATCAACAGAATAATGTCTATAATTAAACATCCATTTGAATTGCCGCTCTTTTCTTAAAGAGAGCGTTTTTGCAAAGTGCGTTTAAAGGTATAACAATGGTGTACTGGCGTAAAAACTCTATGTATCGTCTAAAAAATAAAATAAAATAAATAATGACGAAAAATCATAAAACAGAAAGAACTCAACGGCAAAACTATTTTTCCATGCTCCTTTTTTGCACTAAAAATATGTGACTTTTCATACGCCCGTAAATTTCATGAATTTCATTAAATTTTATAAAAAAAAATCATTACAAAAAATAAACGCATCCATATACAAATTCGCATTTCACTCTATTTATTTTGTTGCATTTATAATTATCTATTGAAACAGATTTTTTTTTGGCAACCATCAAACTTATCGGAAATTGAAATCGGTTAAATTTTATCAATGGAAATGAACATAACTTATTTAACAACTATTCTTGTTACATAACATTATGTCTTAAAGCGATGAACTTTCGTAGCATAATATTTTGATTACGAACTATTTTTTAAATGGGTTTATAAACAAGCACATATAGTGAATTCAAAAAATTGTTGGATAATGATAATGGGTGCATTTTTTTTAACAACACTATCGATAGATTTGAAAGAAAACTTTTCGGAATCAATAGGGGCATTTTGTTTGTTTATTTCGAATCGAATTCATTTCTCTGGCAAACAAAACAAAGACATTTTATGTTTGTTATTTTTCTTACATATTTGTTGGTTATATTCTAGGCAAAACAAATATTAACAAATATATATATATTACTTTTATTAGCGTACAACAGTAAAAAATAGGCTGAATTTAGTTTTTATGTCAGTTTTCAAATTTTAAAATTATTAGTACGCAGAATAAAATTAGATCGAATTTGGCTTATCATAAGCCTAGTTTCTGAGGTGGGTTTATTTTTACATACAAAAAAGTCAAAATAAAATTAAACCTTGTCAAAAAACACGGTAAATAATGTCCTAAATAATAACAGGTAGCTCTCAAATCTACATTATTTAGGATTAAAATTGCTTTTTACCTAACCAAAAAATTATGATGACACATTCATTTCAGTCAAATCTGTACTGTGTTTTTTTTGGTAATGTTTTTTTATGTATTTTTGTCATACTGGTTTTGGCAGCTGGTTTGAGCGGATGTATTTTGCGCGTTCAACCCAATTGGTCTTTGTCTTTGTCTTTATATGTTTTCTTTGTAAAAACCTTTTTTTAAACTTGCGTGAATCCGGCCCAATCCGCTAAGTCGGAGGTAAGGGGAAGGTGAGGCGTTTTCCTGAACATAATTTATAAAATAAAAACCTAGAGGAGCTCGTAACTAAGCTATGATGCAAATCTTAGCTCAATTGCTCTTATGATTCCAGATATCATTCGTTACCATATACTTTAATATATAGACACAAATGGACCAGTATTCTATGTACTGAACATCTCTTCATTTTTAGGCAGTATTTTTTTTGTGTGCAGATTTTTTTTTAACTTTTTCATAATATGTGGTGTTTAAATACACAAAGTTGCATTGGTCGCGCATTTGGTGTCCAGTAGAGCAAAATAGATAGCGGGTAAACCTTTCTTGGTCGTAAAGACATAAATCACTTTTTTTGTTTCTATTATAACATTTTATAAATGACTGTTTAGGTGACTATTTTAAATTTTTCAGTGACTATAATTTTTCGGTCTCTAATTATTATACCATAGACCATACAGCATATTACATACACCAACTGTTCACACGCTCAAACGCATCAAATCTTATTTTCGTTCGTTTATTTCTAATACACTTTGGAGATTATGTTCCAATAAAACAATATTATAAAATCGAAATCTACTTTTTGTCTGATGCTGCTGCCACAGTTCCAAAACCCACGCTTCTCGAAACAAACGCTTCTTGAAAACACATATCATGAAATTTTCAAATAAAAAAATGGTGTCAACCTTATTTAATACTAGGGTGACCAGATATTTTTAAAACTAGAAGAGTATATCGTCGGTCTTAAATCAGAGGTCTACACCAAAAAAAAATTAAAACTTTTTTTATTGTTGAAATAGATAAAACTGATAATTCTGCCAAGAAAAACTGATCTATTCAGTTTTTCTTGGTGGTTGCACGCAGATCATCTGACTCAAGCGTCATTTGTTTCATCGGCGGCGAATTTTTTATATTATTTTTAATGCTTTTAAAAAGTTTTTTCATCGGAAATACATCTTCAGGCGGCGGTTTTGAATTCATTTTTTGATTTAAAACCGACAATATAATTTTCTGTATTTTTTTAATAATTATTATAATGAATGTTATTGATTATATGCTATATCTACATGCTTCTTTGTTCATTTTGAGTAAAACAATGTATGGGTGTGCCATTTTTACCGGTTAAATTATAAACGAGGACTTACAATTTGAGGTATAGAATAAATCATACAATTGAAGTGAAATTATCTTAAAAAAAAAGAAAGATTTGAAAAAAATATTGTTAACAAAAAAATATTTATTTAGGTTTTCAAAGAATCTACCGATATTTACAGTTGTTTATTGAAATTACGGTTATTTTGAAAATAAAAATACCTTAGCAATTTCAAGAAATCATATTCAGAGCCACGACTATTGTAACAGGTATTTGTATGGAAACGGTCAAATTTGTATAGTTGATAACATTATCGTTATAAGTGTTCAGTGTTCACAGAATAGTACAGCAAGTTTATCTAAACATTATCGATTTTCAATTCCCGATGAGTGTGGTTAGAGTTTCGGAGGGTTTTGTATTCACCTACGGCGTGGAATAACTACAACGGACTAAAAGTCTCAATAATGATTTTTATTTCATAGACATTCGCAGTTCTTTAAAAAAACATAACAAAGTATTATGTACCACAGATTTTTTAAATTTAGTATTTGAAACATGAGAAATATAAACAATTTATTTAACAAATGGATAATCTATTTAAAAAAAAAACGATTTGTCGATTTTTATCTTCTATGTGGCTTTTGTTGCATAACAACAATGTTTCTTTCTATTATTTTATCATTATAATTAATCTTTATTTTTAAATTCTCTATTAGTTTCGCGTGTCTGTGATCTTGCTTGCTTGCATAAGAATTGCGGCCTAATTAACCAACTTCCTGTCATCCAATCGAGCTGAAACTTGGCCCATGGACTAGTTGCCGATGACAATGCATTCTATTTCCCCAACCTCTCATTAGGGGGTGTCCAAATATGGTCAAAACCCTTAATTGGGAAAAAGGGGTAAACATTTAAAAGGCACTAGATTAAGTATTTTTTGTAAAAAATATCTGTATCTTTACATTTAACCCTTTGATGCCCAAAAAAGTTAGGGGTTAAAAGTTAGTTACATATACCAAGAAAAAAAGACTTGAGAATTTATATGAAAAACAATGTTTTTTAAAAGTTGATTAATTAATTATTAGGAAAACGAAAAATTAAAAAAATATGTAATTAAATGAAAAAATTATAATAAAAAATATTAATTATCTCTGTGTCGATTATTTTTTTGTATAATCCTTCAAAGTATATTACTAATGCAAAAAATATGTGCAATTAAAAAAAAACTTTATTGAAATAGTGTGGTAATTTAGGTTGTTTATTTTACAAGGATTTTTTGACAAGGCTTAATTTTATTCTGACTTATTTGTATGTAAAAATTAACTCACCTCCGAAACTAGGCTTATGATAAGCCGAATTCGATCTAATTTAATTCTGCGTACAAAACTAATAATTTAAAAATTTTAAAACTGACATTAAAAATAAATTCAGTCGATTCTTTTGACTGTTTTACGCTAATAAAAGTAATATATTTTTGTTAATATTTGTTTTGCCTAAAATTAAACTAACAAATATGTAAGAAAAATAACAAACATAGATTTAATTTATTTGGTGGCGTACTGTTAACATTTGCTTGTTTTGTTTGTCAGAGAGATTAATTCGATTCAAAATAAACAAACAAAATGCCGCTATTGATTCCGAAAAAATAGTGTTGTTAAAAAAAGGCTTCAAATTTAGCGCACAAAAAAAAACAACAATTTAAAAAAATATTAACTTAATAATAAAAAACAAATTAAAAATGAACACATATTTGTGACCACAGAATAAATAAAAAATGAGCACAAACAAATGATATTCAATAAATTCAAAAATGAACACAGCAATAAATGATTTGCACACTATAGAAACTAATGATTTGGGCACAGGAATTAAAGAAAGAGAGTCCACAGGCAGTACACTTTGACGAAGCAATGTAACTGTCGCCATCTCTTTATGAATTGATAGGTAATATCAGCCAAAGCCTTTTCTGTAAAAAATAATGTTTATGTTGATTGACTTTTTGATTTTTAGTTAAAACGGCGCGAAGCGCCAAAAGAAAATTGCGAGAATGGAAATAAAGTAGTGGATTTGATAGATTAGCAAAAAACAAGAATATCATTTAAATTTTAAAAATTAAAACAAATATATATATTATTTGTTATTTTTACAGATTTAGTGCATAAAAGTATTTGTCTGACATTACCGCTCATTCATAAAGATATGGCGACAGTGACATTGCTTCGTCATATAGTTGGCTCACAATTCATCATCTGAACCTCTCTTGTTTTGTGGTAAAATTGGCTCTAATTTATTTTTTTAGTATTTAAAAATAATAAAAAAAAGTTTTGAAAGTTGTTAATATATTCATCCAATTTAGCTTTTTCCAGATAATTAAATATTGAACACCAAAAAGTTGGTAATCTACCACCAAAAAAAAATGTTTACCAAAAATTGTAATTATATAAAAATGTACACCGCATTATATATATATATATATATATATATATATAATTTTAGTAAGGCATTTAAAATGTTTTTTTTAAATATTTTTTGTTGCTGTTTTTTATATAATCTGACCTGCTCCTTTTCTTACTGTAATACTGTATATATATGATTTACACATGTAAAAAGGACGTATATCATATATGAATATTTTATATTGTATATATCGACCAGTTCTCACACTGACACTTATTTAAAGTGTGCGCTTTCTGCATCATCCTCATCCCTTATCGTCATTATTTCACCATATTCAATAATCTAGGCGTGTGCTCTTTGCGTGAACAGCATTCCCATCATTAAAAATAAATAGGGCACAAATCAATTAAGGAAGCTATATATTCTGAATATATATATATATACATATATACTATATTCTCGTAGTGGTTTTTGAGTACATTCACTAAGTACGCATAACATGTAAAATGTATATGTAAAACATGACGGTGCTAAAAAGTTTCTAGTTTAAAACCACGTTAGGTTCTGCTGTGGGGAATCGGGACTTCGGAAAGAGTATTATATTGTGTATATGTGTTTGTAAAAAGGGTACATTAAAACATAACGACTTGTGTCATATATACTATATATATAATATACATAAATATATAAACATAAAATATATTATATTATATAATATTATATGAATATAAATATATGAGTACTAAAAGTAAGTACCGATACAAATGTACTTTACATGTATAATAGGTATGCTTCTATATTATATAGTATCTATTTATATATTTATAATATATATTATCTATTTCATAAATACTTGTCTGGCGTTCCACAGCCGAAAATATAAATGTATTTTTCTGTTTCATAAAATTATTGAATTAACGATTTTTCGTATTCATTTCGTGTCTTCCGCTCTGATGTATTCACGCTTTGTGTGTGAACGTACAAAGCATACATCATATAGAATATATACAGAGAAGAGAGAATATATATACATTATAAGTACATGTATTGTGGTTGTACTGGTACATTTGCGTATGAACGTTGCACGTACATACAAATAAGCGCGCGCATATTGTCTAAAAGGTGTGTAAAAATGGGATTTGCAAAGGAAGTATAGGTAGACGACTGCTATACGATTTTCTGCCTACTGTGTATACTGTGTCTGTGGATTTTTATCTGTTTTTAATGGTTGTTGAGGATTTGTTATTGTCCTTGCTACTACACTGTTATATTAATGTTCGGATATATATATAAAAATATATATATATATATATAATATATATAATATATATACAAATATACTGAGACAGACTGACATTGTTCGTTGTTTGTGTTATTGTGTGTGTGTGCCTGTTGTTTGGGTTTCGGATAAACGTGGTATATAACTGATATAATATAAGCACATATGAATGTGTGCCTACAAAAGGTGTTTGTTTATGCACAAGAGATAACGAACAATCGGGAAGGATTATTAAAAATAGGTTCCTCGGGCATCACAAGAAAACGTCATTTGTACAACGCAATATATTCCACATAAAACATATAATATATATTATAATGATGCAACGCGGTGTTTTTTGATTTGATCGTATGTTCTGAATGGAAATATGTATATATATATATGTTTTGTATGCAGCGTGTGTACACTATTATGTGAATAGAAAATACTACATATATTATTTTAAGATCATACACTGATATAGATAAAAGAAGGGAATATATTATATTATATTCTGCATTAGTTTTTTTTTGCAATATCATAATATACAGGCTTAAAGTATTATTTTACAATATACAAAATTTCGTTCACAATGTGGAATATTCCAACTTTTATTCAAAGCGTGTCCAATTCGATATATATATATATACATAAGTAATATATTTTATATATACGTACGTAAGCTTTAACCATATACACAAATCGGTCAGACATTCCAACAAATATGTCCGTGTCATTAAAGCAATAGCTTTTCCAAGAATCTGCGCTGCGCAGCGCGGCAGTGCGATGGACCTGTGTTAACGAAACATGTTTTATATATATATATATATATATATACATATATATATACAAATAAAAATGTGTGTGCGGGCATTTATATCGTATATGTATAATATGTAGCATATATATATTGTATGCTATATATATTAAATTATATTGGATCGTTAATGGATTGCCTCGTGTGTGTGTGTGTTTGTGTGAGAGAGTCTATATGTTAAAATGTTCTACACAAAAGTTGGTTTACGCACGCTTATGCGTCTTATTTATTGGTGCTCATTACTTTGATGGTTCTCTTAATAAAAACGACCAAGTTCAAACAATGCTACATTATAATAAATGGGTTCGAATTAACTAAATCGCGCATTAGCACCCAATTATGCACAATATATACAACGTGCGCACCAAAACTTCCACACACATACACGCACACATGTGAGTACATCGCGTATATACAACAACACTTGCACGATATCCATCATTCGACTAATTTGCGCGTGAAACTATTGAATTCGATGAAAGAATTATATAGGCGATAGCAGTTTTTTTTTGTTTGGTCGGGAAAAAACAAGTTGTTGTACACAAATACTCGCACAAATCGTATATATATGCACAATGGCGACATTAGCACAAGTTTTATAAGAATAATTGTCTGTATGTGTATATATGGCTCTTGTGTCTGTGTGCGTGTGTCTTGTGACTGTTGCCCGAGCTTAAAAATAGCTTGCGGAGGTCTTTTTTAAGAGATACGCACACACGTATACATTTAAAATATACGCACACTTACGGGAAAATTGCTGAATATATATTATATATATTACTTCATTTTATAAATATATATA
>JAAAKO020018208.1:0-32016 GCA_010015015.2 Bolitophila cinerea | reverse complement strand
ATAATTTACATATAGTAATTCATTTATAATAGTGCAGTTCTTGTATATGCATATATATATATACATATATATATATACTATATAATAATGATTGCACCATTTGCCTCTCGCGTGTAAGTAAATCCGAACGGTTTTACTAGCGCATTTCCATAATAATTTTCCATCTAATTGCACAATGTGCTATATATTTTTGCTATATCTGACAGTCCAGTGCTGCAAACGTTGCGTTGGTGGTGGGACAAAACTTCGCATGCACAATGCAAATTCGATGGATTGCATGCGGGCTGCCGATGGCTGGTGGTGTATATTTTGACAGACGCCGCGCCGTTCGCTGATTATTATATTACACAATCGCAAATCTGGAACACCGAAGCAATGATGGCGATGAGAAAGAGGCGCGAGTTTATACTCTCGTATTTGAATATATGAATAAATTGAAATATGTTTTGACGTGGGTGTCCACGTATTAGAAAGAAAAGTCATTCAAGTGACATCGATACAAAACAAGGAAACAACGATGATGATCAACATGATTCATAACTATGCTCAAAATACCTCTTCTGAACGGACGTCGCATTGCAACAATACTTTCCCTTGCTTTTAAAGCACTCCAATGGCCGCAGTGTGATCACGATGAAAGCGCACGCGCAGGCATGACATCAATCGCGAGTCGCTGTTACACCTCCCACCGGCCGCGCAGACGTCTTGTCGCGAATTAAGACACGCGCGCGATTGTTAATCGCATGCTGCTGTAAAATCTCTTTTTCCGAGCAAACAAAACCATAATATTATGAATACTATAAGATTTGCGCGTGGTGCGTATTTTATACATATATATTTATACGTATCTCTGTATTTACGAGTATGGAGTATAATCTGCTAGAGTATAGCTAAATACAGAATCAAGTTTTGCGCTTGCTCGCAAACAGAAAGCGGCTGAAACTAAATTACTCGTATAACATACTACATACAATATGTATTCAATGTAGTTAAGTCTAAAACAAGTACGAGAATATATATACGCATGTAATTAATAAACACACAGATATTTTATAGTAGTATAAAATAAACATAAATAGAACAGAACTACTGTGTGAGTGTGTGTGTGTGTGCTGTGCTGCGCGTCATTTGAATATATACTCGAGCTCGTATTTGAGCGTGGCACGGCGTTGGCAAAAGAACACTTCACACTTCCTTCGTGGCGCAGAAAGAAATTAATCACAGTTCATATAGTTGTGGCTTGGCAAAACTAAATACAATTTAACGTTATACGCGTGTGAGTGTTTTAGAATGATATTTGAAAACCAGTTAGTCTAGATTTCGAGATCTGCCGCACGCTGATCTTAAAGATGATGTAACCGTGTAACATTAATATTACTGCTATTTATTTTAAGCATAGTTTTTATTACAATCATTGCAATCTAGTCGTTTTTCGAGGGGGAAACTTGGAAATTGAATGTATATGAAATTGATTGATCATTAAAACGGCGGTTTGTTGTGTGATCAGAATAAAATTATTAGGCAGCTTGCATTATTTATTTTCACTGTTTTTTTTTAAGTTTATCGGAACGAAATAAAATGAGCATATACAAATATTTTTAAACATTTTATTTTGTAACAATATTTATTTTATCAAATGGTACATACTTTTTTAGGAAAGTAATTTATTTCGTTAAACTAAATTAAATCTTAGGCATATTTTTGCACAACATTTTTTTGACAATTTAAATTTTCATTGGTACAATTCGATTTTCACACTTTTATTCTTGCAGTGGTAGACATATTTCATTTTCAATGATCACTTTATAATTACGACGATGCACGTGACTCTGCACAAACTATATATAAAACGTAATGAGTAAAATTAACTACATCCCAATAACAGTATAATTCTATACCATCAGTACTGCTTAATTACGTAATATCGCAGAATTCCATTTAATTTTGTGTGTGTGATCAAACGAATTTCCCGCTATACACTCGCAATGATATTGCGCATTTATACAATCATAGCTATTTATAATGATTTCGCGCATTTGCGTGGATGCTCACTATATAATACATATTTGCAACAGTATATTATTTAGCTTCAATGTATTTTATTTATATGATTATTGAGGCGATCACACAAAATCAAATTGTGACTGTTATATAAAATCGCGATTGCAGATTTTAATTGCATTAAAAATTAAATCAATTAAAACGTGTACAGACTGTCACACAAAATAATACGTATTATTATTTAATAATTGAATAATAGGGAATTGGGAGTTATACAACGTATAATATTTAGTTTAATATGCAATTTCATAAAGTTTAATAATTCTGATAAAAAAGTTGTTTTTGTTTGGTTAAAATATTGTTTTTTATTAATTCATTCAAGAATCTGACTGTAGCCCAAACGGCATCGACAAAAAGCAGCGTGTAGTGGTTTTAAAAAAAAAAACAGGTTTAAAACTGTTACTTTAAATTGAAATCACGTTAATTATAGAAAATCTTCTGATTAAAATTTCCCCAAAATTAAATCATAAAAAAATAATTATCTCAAAACTACCATTTAAAATATATTGCTTTTCATTATGAAGTCTTATATCTTTATTAATAAATAAATTGTACACAAAGAAAATAACCTCAAAAATAATGAACCATTATTTGTTGTTCTTTTCCTGTTCCACTTTTGCAAAATTTCTTCCAGGCAAAGTGTATATAGACTTTAACGGGCATTTTGCAAATATTTATGCTTTTTTAAATTGAATTTCTTTGGTGCTTCAGTTTCTTTTTAAATATTGTATATACAACTGCCGTTAGCCCGCACCCTTCAACGCACATTTGAAAACCCATTCAAAGCTCCCAAAACGTTTAGAGCACTCCCGTATCGGTGTGTGTGTGTGTGTGTGTTTAGTAATAGTATATACTCATATATGTTGAAATAAACCTGAATTTCAAATATCTATAAATTGGACATTAGGTGCGTCGTATTCGTATCGCCATTCTGCCAGCCCTGCGGTCGAACGTAAATTACCGTTTTACAGCACCTGTTTGTTTGAGCTCATAAACACATATTATACATAGACAAACACAAACAGCCAGGTATATAGCGTATAATATGTCGTAGAATAATAGAAACTCCTCGAATGTATGTTTACACGATCCATTTCCGATAATATCCGTCGCGTCGTATGGAATGCTCACCGGTGGGGGCAGCACTGATGTGCTTAGTACTCACCAAACAAATAAGACACAATACCGTAAATAATCTATATATTATTTTTTAACGATTACCATGTTATATATATTGTATTTTGTATATATATATATATGTTTATGTGGGTTCACGTATGAATGGTGCGCTGCGTCACAAATATAATATGCATTGTCTACATTTGTCTACATTTACCTAATATCTATATTGGTTGTTGTGTGGCTAGACATCATCCAGGTGTTTTTATCAGTTCACATTTTCCATTGTTCGGCATGCGCGCGGATATATACTATATTATTATGACAAGAAGAGTGCCTGAAACGCAATTACCGGTCGCAATAATAAGTCAGAATGTGTGTGTTTGAGTGCAATGCACTTCCACCACACAAACAGTTATATATACAATGCATCTATGCATGATATGTATATAGGAAGTATCATTTTAAAACCGAGTGAGTTTTCAAAGAAAATTGTTCACACATAAATTCATTTATTTTAGGTAAAAATACCAATAATTGAATACGCACAGTCGCTCAGGTACGTCACATTCCAGTACTCTCGATTGAAAGCTTGAATAAACATAAATACTTGTATATTTTTTTCAAATGTGGTGCGAGAAACGACTTTGATCACGAATAACACAGTAACGATGACGATAACGCAGACTTGTAGTCTACAGTCGTATATATATATATATATATATATATATATATATATATCCTCCAATATACGCGCCGATACCTCTGATAATCTGAAAACTCACATATCTCAAACACACACACACATGAAGTACTATTTATATTTATATTTTAATATAGGCATTACAAACAAACATTGATTTGTATCTTGCGATGTCTCGCCGAGAGACAACATCACGTACTAAGCTTGCGTACGCGTGCCCGATGTTTTTTTACTCGCCCCATAGATTTAAGGGGCCAAAAAGGAGATTTAGATGATATTAAACTCTTCCATTTTTTTGCGTGCGAACGGTCCCCGGTACGTTCCCATAAAATATACCAAAAAACGCTGAGGTAATAAATTTGTAGCCAGTATTAGTAGATCATATCTCATTCAGAAGCCATGAATTTCAATAAATTTGCTCGTTCGCATCAGGCAATACTATATAATATATATAATATTCTACATAGTCGTATATATTAACATATCCATCGTGAAATACTTATTTCGGCGTATTTTACGCGAAACGTGAATGTATAGGCGTGAATTATTCATAAGAGCAGTCTACTTTATACAATTCTTATGAGTGTGTGTCGAAGGTATATGTATAGAATATGCCTGTGTGAGAACCACTTTAACGGCCAACGCGACGCGTGCACTTGAACACCAAAATATCGTCTTTCCATCGAGAATGAGCGTTGCGAGCACTCATGTGCGATAAGTGTGTACTTCTCAATATATATAGTAAAATTTGTGTCGTGCCTCCAAACTCACCTACATCCGGTGAATCGGTGTTCTGTCTCGTCGGCGACGCTCCGTCACCGAGCAGCTCAACGGTGCACTCGGGCGCATCCCTCTTCATTTTCTTCTATTTCTTCAGACTGCACAATTGTGCGTCTGCGTGTACACGTAAATGTGCATTATGCGCTTGCATTTGAGTGACGCACGCGTGCATCCCTTCTATTCGTGTGGGACGTTTATGTGAACCGATGAATTGAATGAAATGTGTGAGAATCTAGTTAAAGTATGAGAAAGATGACAGAAAGGAAGTGAGTGCCATAGCGTATCTCGCATAATATGCAACAGAAGAAGAAAACACGCAATTATACAAGTGCTAATGATGCCTGAATAACTGCACAAAAACACAGGCAACACAAAAAATACTATGTGTTTTGTTAAAAAAAAATAAACGGGTGTTCGTAAAATAATCTCACATCAGTATTTTATAATTTCTATTCGTTATATACTATAAAAGATAAACGATTAAAACACAGGAACAGAAGCATATATAACATATAATATTTAAATTTAAATATTTGTAATATAATAAATTTATTGTACATATAATAGATAGGAGAATTCATTGGAAAATATTGCATTGTATATATAATATTTTACTGAATACTTGAGTGCATATACATTTTTAATATCTTTTGCTATATTCGCTGAAAATATATGTTATTGTGTACCATCTGTGTTTGAACATTATATGCAATATGCATCCCGCGTTCAAATAGTAATTGCCTGCAGAATTTTGGTTTATACATAAATATCACATAACCCATAGTTCCGGAATTCCGTTTGTAGATTTTGGGTGGAGGTTTGTTTTAAATGAGAGAATGTACATACAAAATTGATTTTACCCTTTAAAGGTTTGCATTTTATTTTATTATTTTTTTATGCAGCAAAAAAAAATTAAACTAAAAAATGACAAATTATTTCTATAAATATAAAAATTTCAAACTTAACAAAAATGACAAATTATTTCTATAAATATAAAAATGACCAATTTAAAACTAATCATTAAATTGTAATAAAATACATACATCTAAAAATTGTGACGACAAAAAGTAAAAAAAAAGATTTTTGTTTTTTTTTATAATAATATTAAAAGGAATTTAGTAAACAATAATAAAATATAAAAACCCTAATTTATTCAAAAATGTGCTGTTTTGTATTTGCACAAACTATACGATGGATCAAAAAGCAATTTCGTTAATTAATCCAAGCTTTTCTCTAGCTTCTTTTCAAAATATATCCTTATCATTGATAATAGGTTCCATAGACTAAGATTAATGCAATAACCGATTGCGATGTATCAAAAGGCACCGGTCAAACGATTGCCTAACAAAGCCGTTCCAGAGGTGCTGTGCTCTCCTGAGCTTTGCACATCCGGCTTTCTATATAGTAACTATAATTTGTGATTGTCTAAATGTTGTCTTTTGTAGTAACATCCATATAATACTTCTCCATTATAATCATTAATGCATCTAAATAATTCAATAAAGCTAAACCAAACTAAATTTCCATACGAATATAATATTGTGTTTATTGATAATTGTATTGTATATGTATTAGGTATTTGTATATCGTATATGTATATAAATACGGTTTAGTTTCGATCTAATGATATATTGATACTGTAAGTCATTATTCCAGGCTGGCTTACAAATCATAGAATTCATAATTAAGTTCAGTTATGCCTGCATATATCTACATAATATATAACACAATATTATATATTAATGCATCTGTGTGTGTGAAAGACAAAGCTTATAATAAAATACAATACGGGATATATATATAATGTCTCTGTGCTTAATTGTCTGCTCGAGATCTCAATCTCAATATTGTACGTGTGTATATATAAACGTAATTACATCTTTTCTCTATCTTTATATTATACGTATACGCAATCACGACACTTGGTTTTTAGCACAACGCTCATATTTTTTTCTTATACTCAGATGGTTTCCGGTGAGAAGTTTGTACATACTATACACATATATACTTATACACTAATATTACTTACGCAGTTATATGTATGTATAACAATATATATATCATTTGTATATTGGGGAGCGTCACGAGTGTGTGAACTCCTTTTATTATATTATACAAAGTACAAACCTTGAGTACCTTGAAGCAGCGCGTGTGTCTCTGCGGTCGAACAGAGAAGTGGTGCCCGTGTGTGGGTGCTATTATTATTATTATTATATTATTATAACATTGGCTCATTAAGCGGGGCACAGAAAATTAGCATTAAACTATGTATTCGAACCACCTCAGAGAATAAAGAAAGAAAAAAACGGCAGTTTATTACGTATCCACAAGAAGAATGCGGTACGAGTAATTGTGTATTGAGCTTTTGTGTGTGTGTATATATATATATAAACATACATAAATATGGGCTAACCCAGAAAATATGTATGTACGTATACAACAACAAAAAAGTGTTTCATTGTCGCATCGGTCACGTTTTAATTTATATATCTTTTTATCTATATCTATACAATAACGCCTTGCCGCGCCACTCTGGCTATAAATATATACGCATATTATATATAAATATATATATTGTATATGTTTACAATAATGGCTCAAGTAATGTCTGCGTGCGAATGCTCAAGCGCAAGTTGCGAAAGGTGCGCGCAAACCACACACAAACACTCCGAATACAAAGTACTATTATAATATATACGAACACACACCAAACACAGCTCGAATTTTACATACGAGTACATATAATATAATATACGATAATAGAAATGATTCTCATTATTTGTATTCATAAAATCTCTGTGCGCAATGTCTCGCGAGTACAATTGTCTTGGGGCACGCGTGTGTCGCAGAAACGGCGCAATTGCGTTTGACGATATGAGATGTTGAGGACGCACGCAGAGATAAAGATTCTTGTCTTGTGTGTATGTGTGAATCTCTGTGCTGTGTTTTTGTTTGACTAAAGGTGGGTTTACTTCTATAGATCTTTTTATATTCTTTGCATATATGGAATATAATATAAGTATATATTCGTATAAATAGATTGTAAAATGTAAGGAGAACATAATTTATAAAATATAAACAATTATGTTTTTATAATACAATTTAAAAAAATATGAAAAAAGAAATACCACAAAAATGGCAGTTTGTAAAAGAAGAAAGTTTTATTTTATTATGTTAAATAGTTATTTGTATTGCTTTGAAGAAGTCAACCAAAATGATTATTTCAAATTTTATACTGGAGAGACAAGATATTTTTATTATTATTAAATGTTAAAATTTTACTTAAAATACAAAAAAATGGTCCATTCTTTTCGGAAAATACAAATTTGAAAAGATTTTTTTTCGAAAATATTCAATTTTACAATTATTCAATCACTCATAAAAACAGACAAAAAATTGTCCACTCCTCCTAATAACTAATTCAAACCGAAAAAAAAAACTCAAATGGTCACCTTTTATAAAAAAAGTTCACACATCTTGTGTTCACCAACAGATTAACGAAGTTATTTTCTAGTATAAAATGTAACTTTATTTTCTCGAAAATAATAATATTGACGTTATTTAGTAAATCTAGAGTTATTTTCTAGAAGTAAATCTGGATTGAATTTTTAAAATATTTTTTTGGTCAAATGTCAGTCGTTTTTTTTTAAATTAAAATTTTTTTGTAAAAAAATATTTTATTTTTAGTTTAAAAAACTGTATTTATTTTAGTAAAAAACAGTCTCTTTTCTGTTTCTCTTAAAACTTTTTTGTTTTCAAAGTTAAAATTATTTTGTTTTCTTCAGTAGCGTTTTATGAATGCTGATTGCAATAAAAAGCTAGTGTAGCATGCTGATTAAATCCTTCAACGCTTAAAATATATCAAGAAGCTTTGTTGTTGTTGTACATATTTTTTTCCAAGTTGTAAAAGCAAAGCTGTCATTTATTAAAAAATGCCTATGTTATTAAAATTTGTTATAAAAAATCTGCTTATCAACTCAGAATTTTTTTTGACACTTCCGTTTTTATTACGCATTTCAGAAAGTTTTGTGATAAAATTTAATATATAATAATTAAAAAAATAGTGTATATACTTAATCTTTTCGCCAGCCATGAAACATTATATAAAAAAGTCAGTAACTCAATCGGATTTTATAGCTCTTATCAGTCTCTCTACACTGTATTGCTATATAAATGTATATAATGCATACATTATGAATTCATTTGACTAAAACTGTTGACATCACGCAAAAAAAATAAAGCATTTCTATTTTTTCTTTATTAATATTCATTTTGGATATACCAAAATTATATGCATATATTTAGGTTGCAACTGACACTATATTTATATTACTGCTTCCATTCCAATCTGTAATCTTTTCTTTTTATTTTTTTATTCTCTTGCTACATCATTTGTACTTTTGTATAACACGATAATCGAGAATTTATATTTTATGTACCCGTAACAGTATACTACTGAAAGATGGAAAATTCATTGTTCCTTTAAATGTCAAAGCCCCAGCGCGTCGTTTATAATCATCCAGATACATCAGAACAATAGGCGAGCCTATACCTGCTCTATTGCAAATGTATTATGTATATTTTCTAGTATACAAAATATATACATACATGCACGTTTGTTATCAAAAGAATGGAATTCTTATTCTTGATGAAAGCAGATTAAACCCAAAGATTATCGTTGCGCACACATTCTCTACAATTGAATTATATTATAGAGACGTTTTCGGTTGTTGGATTTTTTTAATTATATTTTTATTTAGCACGCATATATCAAATTTATTTTAAAACGGAAATACATATACTATAATTTATTCTATATAGGCATATTCATGAGGTTATGCTAATGACTTTGTCGCATATATAAACACTGCAGTTTTTAGTCGTCTACACCTTTCTTTCCAGTATATATGTAAACATCATCGGATTTTGTACACTGCAGTTTGTGTGTCATTTTCATCACGCGCCTCATTTACAATTCAGACTATCACATTTCCATAATGTATGTAGTATACTATATCGCTTGTTGTGTGCATATATATGAGTAAGAGTAATGTGTGTGTGTGTGTGTGTGCCTATATTATGTCGCAATGCCGTTTAATTCCTTTTGCTATAAATATTTAGCAAAGGATCCGCCACAGGGCTACTCGCACAGTTTGCAATTTGTATTTTCTTTGATATAACACGAGAAAAACTTAAATTTAAAATGGCATACGACGCTTTATTTTATAAAAAATATTGTTGGTACTCGTAAATTATTCTTATGAAAACTATATAATGTTTCATGAAAGAGCATGCCTTCATTAAAGAATATAATGTATTTTAATTTGTGAATGTGCAAAACGCTCAAAATAATTTCAAAAATTATGTATGCATGCATATGACATCGCATAAACATCAAGAATTATAAAATCTTAAAAGGAAAATGTTTGCAGCGTTCGTTGTAGTGCATATAATTTATAGATTATAAATTTTTGAGTTTTATGTGTTTGCATAATATACTGTATAGTGTATAGTATACACTGCATTGTATATAAAGTATACAAAAGTCCACATTTTTTAATCACCATTATAAAAAAAATCGCATATTCAAAGTTATTTATAGAATGTATAATATTCCAATAGGATTTTATCAGAGAGATTAACAAAAAAAGGTTTTGTATTTTTCGACAGGAAACTCCGTAGAATTTACCAAAATACATGCGGCCTTATCACCCACACAGAAATAAAAAGACAATTATATGAAAAACAAAAAAAACATTTAAAACTTGTACAATATAATTATTTTAATTACAACGAAAACAATTTAACTAATCTCTGTCTCTTTTTGTTTGATTGCAGGTCAGTAGCATGGAATCAAGAAAGTACCGTCTTGTAAGTATAATATATATTTATATAATATATGTTTTGGAGATGGTTTATATATACGACAATGAATGACAACAATCCGCAAAACCAATTACAAACATACAAAATTTGATTTTCGCCCTAAAATGCCGTATATTCAATGCATATAAAGAACAACCCCTCGATATTAAACTTTATATATAGTATATATGTTATAAGAAGAGGTCGCTAAACTCGAATAAATCACTGCGTGCCGGCCGCATTGCCGCCACTCAGTCTTATGTTTCACTTTGCAAACCGTTTTCCGTAATCCCATGCTCCACACTCCGTACACACATACCAAATCCCGATTAAATGTGCACGCTGAAGTCTGATTGCGAAGGCGTTGTGTTGCGGTGCCTATAAATCCTTTAATTCAGCAAAACCTAAGACTTATATTGTCTTATATAAAATATACTAGTATATATGTATTAGTATATACGTACGAATTTCATATATGAGTCACGCACACTACATTTTCAACACCATCATATAGTAACATAAATGTATTAGAATTATATACAATATCTTGGCTAATTTAGGTGTTGTACTTCCTTGTAGTTATAGTAGTTTGGCAATACGTTTTTTTAATTAATTATTTAATTATTATTGTTGTATTCGATAAACGTGCTTAAATCCTAGATGATTCAGTTGATGTAGTACAATTTCAAGGTGATATTACCTTTAATTCTAAGAAAGTGGACCACAGATTTGCGAGTACTGCATTTGAAGCCCTTTCCTTTATTAGTGATCGTTCGACTATTAATATAAGATACACTGTGAACAGTCAAACTAAAGCTTAGATAAGAGCAATACTATCTATTGAATGTTTAAACAAGAATCAAATTTGCATCTTCGTAGAAATCTAAAGTTGAACTATTCATTTTGAAAAACTAAGAAAAAAACATGCTAATAAAATATGTAAATAAATTATTCTATATTGTTTTTGTGGCTTTTTATTGTAAAACTGACTTTTTATGTTAAATTAAAAAATAAAAAAAAATACTTAAATTTTTATTTAAAAATATTATGTTATTTTTTGCCAAATTTTAGTTTTTTAAACTAATATCAACAGTCAACATTAATAACAAAACGATAACCGTACGCAAAAATTATCGCAAACTGTTGGGCCGGATATATACAATTTTGTGTGATTTTCAGCTGTGGTTTTAATAAACAAATAGCCAAAAATAAACAATATAAAACACATTTGAATTTCCTGCGTGTTTGCTTCGACGCCGTTGTTATCACCGTCTGTTTTGGAAAGGCTGATAAAAGCCCAACAAAAAACACATTGAAAATTTAGTAAGCAACTTGTTTTTTTCCAGGATTCTGAATCATGGTGCCGTGAAATGTATGCGCATGTTTATTCCCCTAATTCAAAAAGCAAAACCGACACATATGTTGTGGCTGTGCTGCGATACACATTTATATGTATAAATTGTATACACGCACACACGTCGAGTATAAATGCAAAAAGTATGTAGTAACAAACTATATAAAGGAAAGAATATATATAAAACAACATCAAGAAAAAAACAGTCCATTTAGAAAGAATATACAAAGTTTTATTTCGGAAAAATGACACATGCCCGATGGCCACAAAAGCTTTCAAATATAAATACCATGAACGTAAAATACCCATATTATATAAATAGTATAGATACAATAAACGTATATACAATCAAAATATATACCGGATTCTCCTAATTCACTTATGCCTAATACTATAGACACGTGCGTTTTATACATGTAAGTATATAAGTATATACATCACAGGTGAAGAAATATTAAAGCACAGTGACACCACCTCCGCCACCTGTCTTACATTAAAGTACAGTGAGTATAGACGTTATTCGCTCGAGCGCACACGTATATATAATCTAAAATAGAGTGTAGTATTATAGTATAGAATATATGACGGCTTACCAAAATTTCAGGTATATATGTTCTTCATATATATATATATATATATATATATACATACATATGTATGATGTCACCTTGCGGGCTTTTGAGGCAACAACATATATGAAATATTGTATACACAAAAATAGAAACGACGAACGTCCGTTAAGTGGTTATTTGAGGCGAAGACAAGACCAAGCTGCATTTAAAAACGAATTTGTACTCGCTTCTCGTTTTATTTATTGTGAAAAGAAAACGACAAGACGCTCACGTGCAAATCAAACGCATCATGAAGAAATGCTTGTAAATAATTATGATTCATTTGGAGCAGTGAAAGAAAGTCGAAACAATTTAAATGCAATTTATGTTTGATAATAAAATATAATGCGTGGAAATTAAGAATATGCAAGAGAGCTTCAATCATACTATGATAAATATTGTCTATTCGTCTGGATCGAATATGATAAATACTCGTACCCCAAATACACACGTTGCACTCTCAGCTATTCCTCACCGATTTAAATAATTTACAATACAGTAGTATTAATCATAGGGACATTTGACTATTTTAGTACATGCGTGTTGTCGGAAAAATGTCTAACTAAAATGGTCATATCTCCCATTTAGAAAAGCGTATGTCAGCCTAGCATATATATATAAGTTCTTAATTTTCCTATAGCCTCCATAATTTTGTCACACGACTTTTGGGACACCCTATATATGCGTCCGATGTCAGATCTAATTTTATGTGCAATCAACAAAAACATTTTGAAAATATATAACAAATTACCGTAAGTGTACCTACACACACGTCTTATACATTTCGTAAATAATAAGCACGAAAGCTCACAGCCCGAAAAGTGCCTGTCACAATAAGGATTCGTCTAGAATTGACCTTATATAAATAATATGCTTGAA
Source organism: Bolitophila cinerea (assembly GCA_010015015.2). Taxonomy (NCBI): domain Eukaryota; kingdom Metazoa; phylum Arthropoda; class Insecta; order Diptera; family Mycetophilidae; genus Bolitophila; species Bolitophila cinerea. The sequence continues at coordinate 18,644 of JAAAKO020018208.1, read as the reverse complement.
GCGTTGCGTCATGATGGCGACCTGTGAGCGTAATTCAGTGTACGATTCTCCTAGACGCCTGATACAAAACAATGTACAATCTACTTTTACATATATAGTATATATACATATTTTCATATATTATACATATTAGTATCATATATTGTATAATAAAGTATAGTACACTTCAGCCCTTGGCGCATGGCAAATTATGCTTAGCCGGAGTGTATGAGTGTGTGTGTGTGAGGATCCGTCGCGGAACCACCACCACCAGCCACATTCTGACATCACATATAGAAACTACAACTTATGTATGAAGTTGAGGGTGTTTTTTAATCCCCATAAGACACAGTGAACAATATTTACAAGAAATATACGCCTCGTCGCGACGACCTACGTTCTTTGTAATACTATACATTTCGAGTATCGTGTTGTTTTGTGGGGTTAGTTTCTTATGGCACACATGTGCCTATATATAGTATATGCACGTTTTGTATATTGGGTTTCTTTCCATAGCTTCTGACGTAGCACACGAGAAGCTATTTGCAAAGTCGTACGGTAGTGCCTGATTATGCGATGATACTAAAAAACACAACAACAACCCTAATGGAATCTTTTTCGATGGGTTTTTTTGAAAATAGTTCTTTACATATCCGGAACTTAAACTTGCTTTTATGTCATTAGCATATTCAGCAGTAACTCTTTTAGGATAACAAAGCAAAATTACTTTGCTGTTATTAAATTTGAAAAAATTAATATTTAGGAACAACTTATAGCAAATAAATCTAAAATAAGTAAATATAAAAAGATGTGTTTTTAAATATTTTGTTCTTTGAAAACAATACTTCCATAATTATAATTAAAATAAAAACATTATTGAATTAACGTTCAAATATGTTATTAGTTAAATATATTTTTCCTAAAACCTTTTTATAAATATATACATTTATCTAAATTTATTACTATAATTAGGCAACTAATTTAGCGTGTAGGTTAGGTTGTAAATGCGTACTTAAAAATAAATATTGCGTACATAATTTTTAAAAAATGTGTACCTTAAAAATGATTGTGTACATTATTTCAAAAAACCTCTACATAAATATTAGAAATGCGTACCTTAAAATAAAAATGCGTTTAGAAATATTTGAAATACCTACAAACGCACTTTTTGAAATTATTTACACATAAATTATTTTGAGGTACGCATTCATAATATTTGTGTACTTATTTTTTAAAATGATGTACGCAATTATAAATTTTATGTACGCAAAATTTATAAGTATGTTTATTTATTTATAATAAATATTTTTTAGGTACGTAATAATAATGTCACTTATATTTATATTTATTTTTTATAAAAGTGTGTGTTTTATACTATAATATTGAAACCAAAAAATGGTACACGCAAACATTACAGAAAAAACATTATCAATTCCACTCTGTATTATAGATTATCCATCTTTATGCCGGCGTGTGTCTCGCTTTTACTCTGCACACTATTTTAATAATATAAATAAATATTTAATTAACCCAACCTTAATACCTACTTGATATAAGTATTCTCGTAGGTGTGTGTGTGTGTGTGTCTGGTATGTGTTTTTAGGAGGATGCGATGCACCATTAAATATAGTAATTGATCCCTATACGAAAACGAGTATATTTATGTATAAAGATATGCAACTACTTTCTTTTGACCATCTCGTATCCATGCTACTGGATCGGTCCATATATAATTATAGCGCATTTAATTAATTACATTTATATAGTTAGGTACTTTAAAAGTATGCGTCCGATAAAAAGCCAACTTTGTGCGATGCAAATTTTCAATTTTCTTTATTGTATATTATAATGCATATATATTTTATGTATGTAAATTGAAAGAGAGTGCGTATATTTATTTTATAGTATAAAAATATCACTGGATGCGCACACGCGCTGCTCCGAGGACATTTCACAAACTCACATTTATTCCCATGCCACACACAGCAAAATTACCATATAATTACGTTATGTGCTCTGGCATAAAGACTATATAGTACATATACATTTTCTCACATTGTGTGTGATGGAACATTGCGCTCTGGCGAAGGGAATCCCATTACTCGACAATGGGCAATATGTGCTTTAGTCGCAATGCGCTCGATCACGCGGTGGTGGGCAGAGACTGTAGCGATGCGGTGTTATGCTCTACTGCAACATTGCACTTTTTCACACACACTCTAACCTATACACACCATATCTAATACACATATACACATATATTTATACTTACTTTATAAACGTAAACTTACTTACATTTCTTTGTGTGTGTAAGTAGTTTTTTTTCGCTCTTCTTTTTCTTTATCTAACAATTTATGTTAATTTGCGCCGTTGCGCCAAGTCCACCAGGAAAAACAAGGTGTACCCGAGCTAACTAACGCAATCTCAACGGCTGAATATATATAAATTATATTGTAAATATACTCCTGGTATACACAACACACATATTTAGGTATATATGTTATATATATACTTTAAGTGAGGTTCATGCGCATGTGTTTGTGTATTATCGCGCAGGTGAAAATTAACATGAATTCGCAGCCCGCGGCCATAGCACATGTGCTTTTATATACTCAAACTCATACATAATTTAATTATATAAAGTTTATTTTGTGAAATGTACGGTGTACGGTTCGTTAAATTCTGGACAGCTCTGGGTTCATTGAATTAAATTATGGAAAAAACTAAATTTTCCAAATACGCGCGCGTGTGCCACCGCATCATCAATTATAAAATATATAAATATACGCTTTTATATAGATGCTATTGCATAGAATTTGTTATATCCTCTGCATTCTCTAATTAGACACAATCACTTATCACATAAGACACAAAAGCACTCTATTATTTGTATATAAGTAATATACTGTCTAACCCGCGTTATGGGTTGCATCGCTCAACACGCATGCATCTTAATTATACATTACATTTATGTGTAGTATAGAATATAGTATATTATGTACCTAAATATAGACGCATGTGCGTTTACACTTTACGCGTCTTTCGTCTTACGTCTTACGTCTTACGTTGTGGTGCGCTATTGCCATATTTTTAAAGAAATACGGTTGAGAGGCAGTTGCGTTGCGCTTAGTATAGAGTTACGCGTCTTTTCAACCGTAATTAAGATTGTCTGCGTCTGTATACTCTGTATGTTATTCCAATGTGCGGTGTAAGAAAAACACACTCATATAGCACATACACATACTATTTCGGATGCTTCTATAATTATTTATATATATATGTGTGTGTGTTGCGCACATTTTGGCGGCTGATTACACCATATTAATATTTATTTATACCAGTATTATCGAATATGGATTCACTTAAAGTGTTGTACCAGCTCTCACCTGGCAATGACGCTGAAGATTTCAAGGTACGCACGTAGAAAAATGTTGCGGGATGGCGATAAGATTAAAATTAAAATTTCTTGGCTTCCAATGTCATGGTGAGATAACATATTTAGAATGAAGGAAATCAGACATATATACTGTAACGTATTTAAATAAATATAAATTGCAATTTAAACCGAAATAATTATTTTATTTGAAAAGACACAAAAGTATGTGTAGATAGATGTGTTATGGAAGGTTGACGGTTTTTGAATTGTTATGGAACTATATGGAAATCGAGAAAATTTTATAATTATAGATTGATCTTATGTTTTTTTTTAAAAAAAAAGTAAAATAAAAGAATTGCATTCGGTTTTATAGATTGCGCGTGTTTCAATACTTAATGATGCTTTAAAGAAACTTAAAATAAATACAATTGTGTACATTTAAAACAAAAAAAATTAAAACGAAAATACATAAAAATCTAATATTGACCAAAGATCAAGCAAAAATTAAAATATAAAATTTTAAATAAAATCCTAATCTATAGAGTTTATGAGTTTGCGTTTAAATTCTGGACTTAGAGGCCCTCTTGAACGAAAAATCAAGTATATGAAAATCAAATGAAAATTAATAAATAGTGCCTATATAAAAAAATATTTTAACAAATAACTCAAAATGTGTCCAAAAAAACCTTGCTATAATGAAGAATTAAATGATGAAATATTGTTATATTAATCTAAAAAAATAACTCTTATAAGGAATAAATAAATATTATGAAATTAAAAAAAAAATTACACATGTACTTTACATATGCATTTAAAAAAAAGGATATTTGGTAGCAGTTTTTTATTTTGTTTTGTGACATTTTTTTAATGGGTACAAAAATTTAATCACTATAAATAAAAAAAATAACATTAATTTTAATGATTTATCATATAAACATTTTTATCAATTTTTTTCACTTAAAAATATGCCCTAATAAATTTAATACAACAAAATACAGTTTTTGCAAAAAAAAATCAGAATTACAAATGATGGCATTACTTTCAAATAAAATATTAATATTTCTATAAACTTTGCCTATAATATAGTAACACAATGAGAGCATACCTAAGATTTGTTTTCAATGAATAAACTGTAAATTATAGTAACAAACTTCTGGCAAATATTGGATAAAAAACATATACATTTTTTATGTTAGGGAGAAAGGTTTTAGGGGTCAGAAAACATATTTCATAACATAAAATATGCTTGCATCAGAAAATTACATACAACAACAAAAAATACACACATTCGAGCAGTATATACCAGGAGTCCATTTTTTTGTAAATATGTTTTAATATCTCGTAAAATAAAGAATATATAAAAAATACGAAATATATAAAAAATTTCAAATTCGAAAGTTGAGCTTCATTTAAATTTTAAAAAAATAAATAGAAATCTTAGCACCTTCCTCACATATTTCACCATTGACACTCTAAAAGTCTTTTAGTGTTCTTCAATATTATTTTACGAGATATAAAGCGATTTTTTTAAAAATGGGACACCCAGTATATTATGCATGTATTATGCTAATACACTATATATATTGCTTATATAATAAGGATGTATATGTATGCATAGCATAACAAAAACCTGAGTTTTGGCTCTACTCTCAAATTCAGTGGAGATGTGCACTCTTGGTAAAACTCTTGCGCATTCATGAATTATTTAATGATAATGCATTACTTGTGGCACAGCATACTTTTTCGTATGTAATATTAACATTATCTATGTAGACACAATATGTAATGCAGCATTAAATATTATTAGTGGAATGTATGAGTATATGATTCATTATATACACATTTAAATTATTACTCAATTGATATTTGAGCGCGTATATTTATAACGTATACAGCTATAGAAAATTATTTGCCAAACATTTTATCTTCTGTGTGTGTATTGTATACATTTCTTTTGCGCCTGAATTTATTGCCGAACTTCAAGGCCGCGCAAATATTGTCGTATATACAATAACAAATAAAGGCATTATACTTAAGATCGACTAAAATATTCATTATCATTGTCGACGGACATTATATAAATACAATCGACATATTCTTTGCATTTGTATATCTATATATCGTTTATATATCTTATAATAACAAGTAAACAAATATAAAATACACCCACCGCGCCCGCTGGGCCAGTCTTCCGCATATCTTCAAAAAAAACTTTAGCTCCAACACATAAGAGTTAAACTACTATATCTACTATATTCTATATAACTTGTGTTTGAGTACAGCACATAGCACACACAAACACACACAAACAGAAACATCAATATTTTCAAGCAAAATAAATAAATCTCGGTCCGCACCCCGTTGACGCGCTCGCTGGGTGGTTATTTAAGACTGCCCGCATGCACGCACAACATACACACACAATATTATGTATGTTGTTGTGGGAGGATATTTCAATAAAACTTTTTCATGATTTATACACACATATTTAATAACATTGATATATAAATTATGTCCTTCTAGGATGATCGGTTGTTATAACTCACCTCGCATTAGTCCATCAATTTAGTTCAAATTTGATCTTTTAGTTATTCCGAAAGTGATTATTAATAAACTCAAAAAAGGATCTAATACAAACAAGAGAGGAAATTCCGTATACCTGTTACAATTATTGTTACATTATCTGGTTTCTTGTTAATGCATGTAAACATTTTCCGCGTAAAAAATGGTTATCGTAAAAAAAACATTCGGGACACCCTGTAAAATAATTTTATTTTTTAATTACTATATATTAAAATAAAATTCGGATATCATAATAGGCCATTTAGGATTGATATAAGCAAATTCGCAAAAATACCTTTTTTTTAATTAAATAAAAAAATTCTGGATGCAAATTTTTTTTTTTTACACCTAGCTGTGTTTTAAATTTCAATTCTCTAGGACGTAAGTTTTGGGCCTTGATACTAGATGACGGACGGAAAACGCGGGATTATAATTCTTCTCAAATAAGCTACGCTGGTATAGAAGCCTAAAATTTAATTGTTAAAAAAACTAATTTCTGGAACATTTTTTTTGTTGCAACATAACATTTTTTTTAAACGGCATTCAGATACCGAAATTTTTAAAATAACATGTATATATATGGCAAAAGTATATTCCACATTCAAACCTCCAAGAACTAGAAAAATATCGCATTGTGTCTTGAAATTAAATAAATATAATAAATCAAGCTAAACAAAACTTATAGATAAAACTAAATCATTGTCAGAAATGGGCCAAACACATAAAAGTATAAAAGTATACACAAAATAATAATAACTTTATTTTGATGACTTTTTCGTATTCAAGGCCAGCATACGTAAAACCAATCACTTGCTATTTAAAATTTAAAAAAAATTAAATGAATATTGGTTTATGCTATATATTTTATCTGTGGTTCATGTAAACGTGTCCTTGGATAACCTTTATACACTACCTATATGCGTTTAATACTCGCGTATATGAATAAAAGAAACACTCGGCGCATCGAACACTTTTAATACATAAGAAATATTATTTCTATATGTATGTTATGTATATTCAATTTTAATTTGCGTTTCAATAATAAATAAAAATTCGCGTTGTTGTGTGTCAATGGCAAACGTAATAATGGATGCCGCGATGTTTTGATGTAATTGCATAGTGCTAATGTAAAATGACAGTCATTGTCAATTTTCAATATCGACATAAGATTCTGGATAATCGCAATTGATATGATTCAAATATATGTATATTATATTGTAGATAGACAATCAAACTGGGTCATCGTACATGAAAAATCAATTAATTGTTAATGGAAACAATTAAATGCTCCCGTTATAATAAATGTTTACCACTGCGATTGTCAATATATAGAATACAAATATATTCAGAAATGTTAAAATGATATGTTCGTTAATACTGGAAAAAATTGGTGACATGTATTATTTGTTTGGCGAAACCATAAATTTTCTAAATCAAATTTAAGGTTGTGTCAACCAATATGCAATAATTAGCTGAAATATAATGCATCATCCAATAAAAAAAACAATTTACGATTAAAATTGTGTACTTTTACAAACCAAAAAAAATTTAAAAAACAAAATCATAACCAAAAAACCCTGCGAGTTAATTTGTCTTTTATTAAAATCAATATTATGGATTTTTAATATTTTAAGTGACATTTTAACCTATATAATAAAAGCACAAAGGTAATTGTCAAATATTTGTCAGAGAGACGTATATTTCAAAATCAATCTAAACATTTTTTGGAACTTGGGGACTTCCATTCAATTAATACATTTTACAAAATTTCTTTACTCCTTCTTACCTATATTAAATAACATAACCTATAAAACATACTAAAAAATTCCTAATCTTATAAAAAACGGTTAAAATTTCTGTCTCCTTTCAATGATTTTTTTTTTAAATTTATTACTTCGCACGGTACTTCAATGCATTTTAATATAATCGTTTGATTGCACATTTAAACAAATTCTAGGCGTTTACCTTAGCCAATAAGCTAATCATTTTTGTGTTGGCGCGACGCGTCAGAACGTCACCACAATTTAAATAAAAAGCGTATATTAAATGAAAGGTGTATCGCATAGTATATGCCTTATATATTTTGTATTATGTATATATTTTGTATTGTATGGGTGTGCGGTGAATGGTGTTTATAGAATATATAATTGAGTAATTGTGCGCGCGCTTGCTATAAATCGACCGATCGAAGCGCGGCCGGCAGCAGCGTGTCGTCATGTTTGCAAATATCTGCCTTTCTGATGACAACACACAACAACAAAAACTCTTCTTGACCTTTGCATACATTCTTTTGCGTTTTAACTACTAACTTTTGTATGTATGTGTCATAATTTATCTAAATCCAGCTGGATATCAATCAAAGTCAAATTATGGTCCTTCCGACCTTCGCATTACTCGCGGGCTGAATGAATTACAAATTGTCTATAGATATTAGCGGTATATGATGTATAGTCTACAAATAATTATTCCACATGTTGAGAACGCTGCCTAATCCTGATGGACACAATGGTAATGAACCCTAATCGACGGAAAGTATATTATAGCTAACATTCACACACGACACAGCAGGATACAAATCAATACTCTGGCGGTATTACTCCCCAGTTTCATATAAACAAATATATAAGATATAAATGTAGAAAATAAACTTTTACAATATTCAACTATATGCAAAGAACCTTTCATCACGCCACGACTGCCACATAAATAAATTAGTTTATAGCCGAGACCTTATTATACACCAGAAACAGAGATAATTTTATTACAACAACAACAACAAAAATGCCATTTATACATTTGCTGTATGTGTACATATAATTAAGTATAGTAATGAGTTTATCCATATTGCTCCACATCCACTCCGTGGAATTGCCTCGAGCGTATACAATAACATTCAAATAAAGACATTTTATTTTCGTGACTTCATTAAATTGTGTGTTTCTTCACCTTCATCGACGACGACTCGCGACGCAACGTTTGATTGAAGGTGTGTGGCGTTTATGTTTGTTTTAAAAAACCTTGAAAATCGAATGGCACATTAAAAAAAATAAAACTATTTAATTTTTGCATGATTCTATTTACGATTTTATTAAATAACAATCTCTTTTTGTTATGTTTATAGAACGCTCGCGACGAACGCGTGCCAAATCCACATGGTTTCCATGAACCACAAAGCCTAAACCAAAACACCGGGGCACGCCCATCGCGCCATTCAATTAGCACGAATCCTGGATCAACGCCGGCCTCACCACACCTTACCAATCACTTATCCAATGGCTACCAGTACAATTCACAGACGTCGGTCAGTTCACATTCATCATCGATCATCTCGACCATACCTGCCTCGCAACGTCTCCTCGAGGACGCTCTAGCCAAGTCCGGTTCGTACCCAATGATCGTGTTGCCCGGCACCGGTGGCTACTGGGTTGACGGAACTGATCACGAGTGCGCGTTCGACAGTCGCGGTAATCCAGTGTTGCCGCATAGCGCGTGGCGCTGCAAATTCGAGACCGACGACACTGCCAAGTGCTATCGCCGTTTCTTTGTCGGTCGCGAACACTCGAATCTCGTCGGACACGACGATCATCTTGGTCCAGTGCTGTTGTCCATCAAGACCGAGAATGTGGCCAATCAGGAACACATTCGTATATTGTTGCGACTGTGCACTGGCACCATGCATGAGATAATACCGTCATCATGTCTCGCACCAAATCCATCTCCTGTCAAGATGGCTCGTCTGCTGAACGAGCAAATCAACGTTGACAATTTCATGCCGGTTCTCTGCCCAAAGACATCCGCTCTAATTGCTAGCTACGATGAACACGTACTCGTGTCGAACTTTAAATTCGGTGTGCTGTACCAGCGATACGGTCAGACCACCGAGGAGGAGCTGTTTTCAAACACAAATACCTCACCCGCTTTTGAAGAATTCCTAGAGGTACTCGGTCAGAAGATTAAGCTGAAGGATCATAAGGGTTACCGTGGTGGTCTGGACATCCAGAACGGACACACAGGTGACGCAGCCATTTACGAAGTGTTCAAGGAACGCGAGGTTATGTTTCATGTGTCAACCATGCTACCGTATACGGATTGTGATCCACAGCAGTTGCAGCGGAAACGTCACATCGGAAACGATATTGTGGCGATCGTTTTTCAGGAGTCCAACACTCCGTTCACCCCGGACATGATTGCCAGTCATTTTCTGCATGCGTTCATTGTGATACAGCCATTGGAGCCAAACACCGCGAACGCTCGGTACAAGGTATCGGTGACGGCTCGTGATGATGTGCCGTTCTTTGGGCCAACACTGCCAAGTCCGTCTGTGTTTCGGAAGGGACCCGAACTGAAGGAGTTCCTGCTCACGAAACTCATCAATGCCGAGAATGCGTGCTACAAGGCTGACAAGTTTGCACGTCTCGAGTTGCGTACGCGCACTTCACTGCTCCAGAATCTGGTGGAAGAGCTGAAAGAGAAAACACGTGATTTTCTGGGTGCCGATCTGAGTTCGGGCGGTGCCAATTCACCGGCACCAGACACACCGAAGTCGGACACCAGCAATGCCGGTCTCCGGTTCATTGATACAGTGAAGAAAGTGTGGCGCGTACGCTCACAGACAAGCGAATCGCAAAGTGACGGCGGCAACAACGCTAAGGGGGGCACATCCGGTCGCAAGAACAAAGACGCCAGTTTCACGTCGGACACTCCTACGGTGAATGTAAGTTTTTTTTTAAATGTGTTAAAGCATGAATTCAATTTATCTTTAATTAATAATTATTTAAATTATTGTGCCTAAATAAAACAAAAAATGTATAATTTTAACTAATGATAGTCATAAAATAAAAAAAGCACATTTTTATCAAAAAAGTAAGACTTATTTTTAACAAATAAAATAAACAAAAAATAAGAGTACAGTTTAAAAAAAAATACAACAATTTTCTGTATACATTTAAAAAATATTCTAAATAACTAGAGGACAAAAATTGCAAAAATCCCAATTTTTTTAAATATGTTTTTTATGTGTCATTATTTTAAATACTAATATTTTTTATTTAAATAGATGGGACGATCAAACTCAAAGACATCGAGTATATCAAAGAAGTCCTCACACAATGATTCGGTGGCCTCATCGCCGGACATTACGTCACGTGGTCCTCTGTGTCTGATCAACAACAATAACCATGTGAATAACAACAACAACAACGGCCCAGTTGGTGCTACAATGTCAGAAACCAGTGACGACTCCAGTCTGAACAGTGTTGACCTGGATCCAATAGGTATGTACATTTTACATACACTTTGGTTCAAGAGATGGACATAATATTAATAAAAAAATCTTTATCTATACAGTTTTTCAAAACTTAGATTCGGGAGCAACTTACATTGATAGTGACACCGGACTAGAGTCAATGTCCTCGGCAGAAGCGACCACCAAAGCGTGCTCGTTATGTTTGGACGGAGGCACATCCGGATCGACAGTTGGCGGCAGTGGTGTCGGTGGCGGCAGTCCGATTGAGAGTGGTATGCAGATAGATGGACTCAAGCATGAGGTGACACGGCTCAAGTGTGATAAATTGGATTTGTTGCGACAGAATGTGGTGAGTAATTTTGTTTTGTTTTTTTGTGTTTTGTATTTTTTGTGTTTTGAGATGTGTTCTTTATATTTGTAAGGAAATATTCTATTAAAGAAATTCAAATTAAATTAAACATACAAAATATTAAACATTATTTAAATTAAAAGTTGCAATAGCTATGTGTGTTTTCAAAATTTTCGTTTTTTTAAACTCGTCTGTGAATATAATTTCTATCGCAGATTCTAACCAGATTGCATTTAATGTTTTTTCAGGCCTTCACCAGATCCATATTGTAAATGTTCTTTTTCTGTCTTTTAATATTAATAGCATGCATTATTTTATATTTACACAAATCAAAACTATATACTATACTACAGTAGTCAAATTATATTGTGTTTTTGAAAGTAGTTTTCTAAAGTTTCAATTTTTCCAATTTCAGACGTGTCAGCGGGACATTAAGCGACTAAGAGAGCGTGAGCTTTCTCTGCAGGGTGATCTGGCGGCAGCTGGCAAAGAAATCATGCGACTTCGTGATCTCTTGAAAGAGTACGTTCCGAATGGATCGACGCCGTTATCTTTGTAAACATATATTTATATGATTCGCATCAGAATGATACATATATATTTATATGTATTAAAAAAAAACAAATAATCACACACACCAAAAAATATAAGCATCATTATCACAATTAAAACAACACAAACAAACATCTCACTAAAATTATGCATTAATTATATAAATAATATAACATTTATATAGATGAAAAGCTGAGAGCTCTTGAATTCCACCAAAACCACAGAAAATCTATATAAACAGACTTGAAATGCTTTATAAGAGATTTTTCTGCTATATATAAATGTATAATTGACATCTTTTAAAGGTGCTTTAAGAATTAATATGATTTAAAACTTGTACATAATTTAATACACAACAAATGGTCAGAGCAACGCGACGGTCACGAAGGTTGCCTGAAAAATTGAACACTTTCGAACACCCTGTTCTGTTTACAAAATATATATAGTGCAATACACACAAAATAAATCGCGCAATGCAAATCAAAATTGCACTACCACAAGGAAAAATATAACAAATATACATGCATACAAACATTTATTAAATATAAATATTGAATAAATATATTTTATATTCTCAAAATGAATTCAAAAAAAAAATAGTTTAAAAAGAGATATATAAATAAAGATTAAAACAAATAATAAATCGTTTATATATAAATAGGCCTCTTAAAAGTATTGATTCTTATTTCATATTCAAACAATCAATTATTATTTATTAACATAATATTAAATAAACAAATACACACACACACACACAAACACAATGATACCAAAGTTAACATTCCCCCAAAAAAATACAAGTTTTACAGTTTAACTTTTTTTAAATAATAAATAATATTGAAAACATGGATTTTAAATATATAATATAAATATATTCACACAAATTAATATCAGTGCACTGAATTATAGGCGCAATTGTTAATGTAAAATGTGCAGTTAGAAAATAACTGTCATCCAAAATGCAATTAATATACATTATACAATGTATAATACATCACACATATACACACGCAATTATATATGTAAACTGTAAAGTGTATGCACACAATACAATAAACGTATAAACAAAAAGTAAATGCACATATTCTGTTGAGACAAAATTAATGGATATTAAACACACAAATTAGCCTAATCTAACTAGATACAAAGAAGAAGATGAAGTAGAAAATACAGCGCGTTTTGGAATCGAAAATTTACTATACTTATATTATTACTACTAAAGATAAACATGAATGAAAACATATATCTAATTCAATTTAAACACACTCTTAACAAGTAACAGCAATTCAAAACTCTACAAAACATAACAAAAACACACACTCTCACACATATACACAGAAATGCGTTTACATTTTAGAATATTAAATATGTATATCAATTTTGTTTATCTTTTTTATATAATACTTTATATATAATATATATATATATATATCAAAATGTTATTTTTTAGGTTGAATTTAAGACACATATAGAAATGAAAAATATATATTATATTAAAGACAGAACTATGATTAAATAAATATTTAAAACAAAATAAGTTGTGGACTTTAAATTTATAGGTTCATGATGCAGACGGAGGCAGTAGATACAGCCTTTGGGAGTCTTTAATTCATACATGATTATCTTGAAATAAATATTATCTAACAGGAAAATTATCGCCCACACATGGCGAATCTTCGCTACAGAGACCCTTCCAACAAATGATTTTTTTATAAGTATATTGAGACAAATATAAACAATTTTTGGGGCATTGTGCATTTATCTCAAGTGTATCTCATAACTTTTTCATACAAAAAATTAAATGTCAAATATGTTTAAGTAATTGTGACGCGACATAATTTCTAATTGCCTTCTTCTAATTTAATTTTATTAATTCTGTCACGACATCATTTTCTGATTGTGATATTCAGGAATTGTGTCGCATCAGATTTTTTTAAATTGTTGTAAAATTCCTATTTCAGAAATTCTGTAGCGTCAGTATTTCTAAATTTTGGTTTAGAAATTGCGCCAAAAAATGCAGGCAAAATTCTTAAAGAGTATATTTTAATTCTTTATTTTTAATTCCATTGAAGAATAATTCACTTGCATTTTGTTTTAAATAAAATCTAAATTATAAGTACACCTCATGCCGTAGATCGATAAAATGCTTCAGGATAATTCATGCGCTCCAATTATTATATTCTACTTAAATACGATTAAAACGATTCGCTAGCGTAAAATACGATTTTACACACAAAATATGTGGTATCAATTTTACATCGTAATTCAGACAACAAGAGAATATCTTAATTTAGTGCGACCTAAACTCTCTATCTCTCATCTCGCCTTTTCACTGCGAAGTGATCAGAAATATACCGAGCAGTGTACACTTATTCTTATAAGTGTACACTGATACCCAGTTAAAGTGATAGATGTTTTGCCTTCATAACCGCACCCTTATAACTCATTAACAATAACAATGAACATATAACATTAGAAGGTATTTTCCAAAGAATTTCATTGTTTGTACAAAAGCTCATCGACACCAACCCATCAAGAAAACAATTTAAAAAAATATTTACTTAATATATTAAAAAAACACTTTTTTGTCTGTACTTTTATATAATTATAAAAAATGCACATAGCAGTATTTTTTTACAGTTATTTTTAAGGTAATATTAAAAAATAATAATATAAAATTTTAAAATAACAAGCTTATGTTAAGTGTAGGTTTTTGTGTTGGAAAGTAAAAGCTAACGTCCGTGTACACAAAATCAATGCATTTAATAAAATGCAAAATTTATATTAAACTAATTAATTAAATCGAAATAATGGTATGGTCAATTTAGGGCGTCTTACTTTTTTTGTCACCTATACATTTTTTTACACTTTTAATTTATTTTATAGATACATTTCATAGACATTTTAGTTTTAAATAGATTTTTTTTGTGCTTTCATAAAAAGTCAACTATAATTACGATTTCGGATTTTAAATGAAGGATTTTGATCAGAAAATAAATGTTTCTGTGACCATGTTTGCCGTACATCCAAGACAAAATTAAAAAGTCAATACAAAATAAATACTGCCTTAACTGCCTAAAACATACATCTGTACGATAGCATTCAATAACGACCAGTTTCTGATTAAAACAAAATAAAAAAAGGATTGAAAATAGTATCACCACCAAGTATTTATGCGAGTAGATCTATTTTAGTCATAAATCATTTTTGTTACTATATATTTAACATACTTTTTGTACCCGTAAACTGGTTACAAAATTTCCAAAAAAAGATAAGATTATTACTGTTTCAAATGGTGCGTCGCTTTTGCATTAATACCCTTGACTGCTAACGTCCTTCTTTATTGCGGGTATTTTCGAACGACTTTTTTTCAAAAGCACGTTTTCTATGTGCGGCAAAACCCCACCCTCTGCAATGGTAACATCTTGCAATAGCCCACTCAGTTCTTCGTCATTTTTAATTGCCAACGTTATGTGTCTTGGATTGATTCGTTTGCGATTGTTATCCTGGCTAGCTTTTCCGGCCAATTCCACAACTTCGGCTACCAAGTACTCGATGACTGCAGCCAAGTACACGGGAGCAGTGCTTCCGATGCGAGCGGAATAGTTACCGTTACGCAAATACCTATGCAGACGACTTACAGGAAACGTGATTCCGGCACGCGTTGTCTTTGAGATGTTTTTAGATTTGTTCTCTAGACGATAAGTTTAATTAAAAATATAAATTATATTGTTTTTTTTTATAAAAAATATCATTACCCGACATTATTTAAATTGTTTGCTGTTGTTTTGTGAATGTAGTTTTATATAAGTGAATTCATATTTTCTGTATGTCAGTACCCGTAAAATAAAGCATACCCAGATTTTATTATTAAATTCGTTTATTTTATTTTTTAAAATACAATTAAAAAACATATTAGTTTAACTTGGCAAATTAGAAAAAAATGTTTCAGTTTTCAATAATACGAATTCCAAGCTCTCTGCGTACATGCAGTGTGAATTGTCGAATCCTAGCCTGAGATTTAGTTTGAGCGCTTAAGGAATTCCACGCAATGGAGCTCCTGACTATAAAAGATTTGTTCATTATCAATGATGAATGACTGGGCACTATTAATTTATTAGTTTTAGCAGATTGAGCAAAGAGTAGCTTGTTAAAGAGATAAATAGGTTTACGCTTCTTAATAATTTTAAAAACTTCAACAGCAATTCGTAGCTTGTAGTAGGTGAAAAGCTCACAACCGAGTATTTCATTAACTTTGTGCGAGATGTGATCAAATTTCTTGATTTTAAAAATGAATCGGATACAGGCGTTAAAACACAGCTCGAGCTTCCTTCTACAGGCCACACTGTATCCTGAAAAAAACAGTATCACCGTATAAAAAGTGAGGTATAATTAGGGAAACCACTAACAGACGTCTAAGATTTAGAGGCATATATGAGCTGACCGAGTGCAATCTCCTTAAAATAGTGTAAACACGACTACATATCAATGATACTTGGTCATCCCATGTTAGGTTGCTATTGATTAAAATACCTAGATTTTTTACTCGCTCGCAAAAGGGGATTATTGATCCATTAATTACGTGGGGTTCATTTGCTGTGTATTAGTTGGGTTTTTGAATACTACCACTGCCTGGGATTTTGCTGGATTTATGCGCAGATAGTTAGAGATATACCATTCTAAGATTGCAGCGAGATCAGTATTAATAAGCCGTACACAAGAGTTTATTTCAGAAACAGGCACCGTCATATAAATTTGGAGGTCATCAGCGAAGAGATGGGGCATGGTATATTTGAGCCCACTTGTATATTCGTTTGAGCTTTTCGCACATCAAGCTATGATCAATGAAATCAAAAGCTTTGCTGAAATCTAGAAGAGCTAACACTGTACCTTTAATATAATCAATGCCAATTCTGATGTTATCTGTAACATCCAAAATTGTTTTTTTAACACAATTTCAAATGCTTTAGACAAACTAAGAAGGAGGCTGATTGGACGGAAATCTCCAAAACAAATAGGGTTTTTAATCTTAGGGATTGGACAGACTATAGAGAATCCACACGTTTTGAAAGTCGGATGTTGCAATTATCGTTTTAAATATGTGGGTGATGTGCTCAATAATATTTTGCAAAATGATCTTAATGAACTTTAACTTAAGTCCTCACTACCAGTTACATTTGACTTTATATTCATAATAGCACTACAGCACTCATCTTCGTCTACTGGGCGGAATCCAAACGCATTAGGATTTTCAGTAATTTCAGGGTCAGAGCGAAAAAGATGAGTAGAGGACTGTATTGCAGAAAAGTGGGCGCTAGATTCGTTAGGACTAAATCCTCCAAAATCCACAACACTATCCTTAAGAACACCAGGCTCATCGATATTTCCCAATTTTTTTTTACTTCATTCTGACCCGAAGTACCTCCGTCCAAAATCAATCTTAGCTTTTCTTACTTTCATGTTGGTTTTGTTGCGATAAAAACAGGAAACCTTCCAATTATTTTCAGTACAATCCAAGCAAATTGCGCTTTCAACCAAAGTATTGAACCAGGGATTTTGTGTTGCGGTGTTCCTTACTTTTTTTTTATAGGTACATGTTTGACAAAGAGATTTGAGACAAAACTATTAGGCTGAAGTAGTTGAAAGTTTGCATCTGGGAAGACTAAGTTAATTGGTTTAAAATCATCATGTTTTAGTTTTCAATATCTATAGCTTAAAGTTATGGAACCAGAATGTATCATCAAACGCATTGACTTTGATATCTATAGAGGGACATAGATAAAGGCGTAATGAGATATCCCGGAATCCAAAACTGATTGCTATATTTGACAGATGCTTTGCGATAAACAAAAAAATAGTCAGTAAGTGAAAAAGAATTATGCGTGGTGTTAAAAGGAATGGGCAAATTTTTATTATAACAGCATTTGAGCTGCAGTGGTGAACCCTTGTAATTAAAAATTTCGATTTTATTAAAATCACACAAACTGGTAATTATAAATAATAAATGCAATAGAAAACAATTCAAAAAAAAATAATTTAAATGAGATGTTTCCGCATATATAACATATACATATATATATATATATTTATTTTATCAGCATATAAAAAATAAATTTTATATAACATTATTAAAAGTCAGAACAAATCCTATTATTCGCATAGCTTTTACAAGCACCACTAAACACATTTAAGTATTATGCTGTTGTAGGAATTATATTCACTGGGAGTAATTTATCTGATGATTAAATGAGTTCTAACATTAAAGCAAAAAGGTGTAGAATGTAGATACACAAAGCCCATTTAGCCCGTACACATCAATTGCCGACCTTGCTGCGGCTGTCGTATCCTGTATTATATACTATTATACACAATGTATATAATTGTATATGTCCTTTCCATGTCTATACTAGCTCCCTTATGTCTAATGCTTTATTTGAATGTGGCCACAAGCTAAACCTTTAATATGTTGACCAGTTCGCGCTTGTCCCAATCTAATCCTCACAGGACCACAAAGGCTATATATATACTATATATTTCCAAACACGCACAATCTCTCTCTCGCACACACACATGCTCAAAAT
>JAAAKO020018197.1:0-15651 GCA_010015015.2 Bolitophila cinerea | reverse complement strand
TATACATTGCATCGATGGAGCAGCAATTGAAATCATTGTATTTCTTAAATTTATATATATTGAAAATAGGGAACCATCATTTAAAAATTTAAGTTTTTTAATGAAAAAATATGTTATTTAAAAAATATATTAGACTATATTCGTACATCTGTGCTAAATATTAATAACGCAAGATTTTCCGAGATTTTCCTTATAATAGTGTATACAAATATTCAAAAGATTTCCACATACAAATATTTCATTCATAATTTCGATTTTGACACCTGCGGTGTGTGGATTTCGCCTATATAGTTGCGTTCACACACATGTGCTGTCAAATCCGATAATTGCAATTTTATTATAGTATGTAAGAAATGTCAGCGTACTTACACTTTATATTTGGCATCGCACACATATGCAAAATCGATTGATTTGAAATGAAGTCAAAATTGACGCTTTTCCTTTTTCAAGATATAAACATATGGCATTTTCGTTCAACTTTTCTCGTTTCAAAAAATTTTGCCCCGAAAATGCAGAATTTATTAAATGCTAGCTGAAGAAATACCAATTAAAAAAGTAAAAATATAACTTTTCGTGGTTACTGCGTGCAATATTTTGACAGACTATAAAAAATAAGACATGCGGTGGAATAATCTCAAACAACTCTCGGGAATTTGCGAATTACGAGGCGAATTATGGGAAAATACCAGGGAAAATAACTAAAGCTGGATTTTAACTGCACTTGATTTCAATTTATATTTCCACTTGTTTCTACTTGCTGGTAAGCGAATGTTTCACAATTAAAATCCAGCTTTAGTTATTTTCTCCGGTATTTTCCCATAATTCGCAAATTCCCGAGAGTTGTTTGAGATTATTCCACCGCATGTCGCCACGGGTATGTAGGTACATGAAGATCATAGCCTTCAAGCTTTTTGTATGAGAAGTGCGGCGGTTATGTTTATAATATTAAATTTTAAATTGTAAATTAGTTTGTTTTTGTTAATTAAATATAATTAAAATGACGCAGAAACATTGTTGTAAAGATCATTCAATTCGAACACACGATATTTGTAAAACAAGGCCGAGAACATGTGCTTTTCTTCTGTTTCCATTTCATAGACGTTGCGGACATTTAATTTTGAGAATAGATTTAAAAAAAATATTTATAAATATTAAACCGTCTGGGCTGAAGAAGCCAAGTCCTGGATTTTTATTATTTATAACAAATCCACATTTCCAAGATATGTCTGCACTGTGAAATTATTTGGGCGGCATGGACGACTATTTTAAAATAAAATCAAACTTTAAAATAAAATCAAAATATAGCCATATTTTAATTATCTATATTTTTTTCTTACCGGTATTTGTTTTAAAATCGGTAAACCAGCATGTTTTTTCGTTTTCGTAAAAATTGAAAAAGGCATTTTGTATAATATTTTTTTAGCGAGCCTAATTGTTTATTTTTTTGCATTCAATTATGTATGTTATATTTTAAAATAAAAAAATATAACAAAAGTTAATTAAAAATTGAGAATAAACTTTTTTTTAAATAAATTCAAATGAAAATTCTTCGTACCGATGTACCAAACAGCGTCATCCGTTATGGAGCACCTGCGCATACCTCCAGATTGTTTCAAGACTAGTGCGCGAGCAATTTATGAAATCTTTTAACCAAAAATGTATGCCCACCGAGCTCCCTGGACTTGAATCACTTCGACTTTTGCATTTGGGATACATGCTATAGAAACTTAAGGATAATAAATATCGAAGTTTGGACGGAAAAAATACAGTCATTACAAACGGTACGGTGACTAATCGTCACAAGTCAGTTGTGACTTATCATCATAAGCCAGTTTCGCGCTTATGAACTTAGCGTTAGAAACCTTTTACCTTACTATAGTACTATTATGTATACCGCTTCCCCAAATATTTTTTTTTTCTAGTTTGGTGTAATTATGTGGTGACCAAGGTCATGATTAAAAACGCCTTTAGTGATTACAAATTACACAGTGCAGATATACACGGAAGTATGGATTTGTTATAAATGCGGCCGGGCGGTCTAATACTTATAAATATTTTTTTTAAGTCTACTCGAAAAGAAATGTTTGCATATTTTGCGAAATGGAATCGGATAAAAAACACATGTTCTTGGCCTTGTTTTTACAAATAAAACGTTATCGAATTGAATGATCCGATTCGTACAACAATGGTTCTGCTTCATTTTAATTATCTTTAAATAACAAAAAACAACTTTAACTAAATCTTATACAAAAAGCTTCATATGTACCTATATACATGTGGCGACATGCAGCGGAATAATGTCAAACTAAAGTCACTCACGTTTCAACTATTGTACACTACATGGCAGCACAGTAAGTTGGTACAAATTTGTGGTGCTGAGGATTAGCGCACTATGTGATTGACACTTTCTTGTTGTGCATATGCATCGGAATATGCGCACCATGGTTTGACCGCACTGTGGACTGTGATTTATTACCGCATCTTTAATTTATGGGGGTTATGTTGGTATTACTGCTTGCTCATTTATTTGTTTTGGTGTTATATGTATTTCCTTTAAATTATTGTTTATAAAAGTTGTTTTTTTGTTATAATATTTTTTATTTGCGATATAGAGCTTATACGAATGGCATAAAGGGATAGGCACATTTATACAATAGGTCCAGCATAATTCATTTGCGTCCAAATGTCTTCTATTTCTCTTCACAACCACAATCATTTGTTGAAGCAGTACCTCCTGATGTTGTGACAGAAAATAGTAGCTTGATGACGCATTGCAACGCACACGTAAAATACACAAGAGTGCGTTTAAAAATATCGAGAGTGCGTTCCAGATGAGTAGCTAAAAATGACACGCTAGCTACTCAAATTTCTGTATAAAATAGGGTAGCGATTTTGCGATTTGTTAATAGATATATATAGTTTTTACGCCAGTACACCATTGTTATACCTTTTAAAAAACGACGTGTACTTACTGGAATTGTCTCGGATAAAGAAAATTATTAAATTTAAAAAACTATTTCACATCCCTCTATCCGATTTTTCACTGGGTTGTAAACCTTAAATTTTAATTCTTAAATATTATAATTGTTTTTTTGCGAAGCGCCCGAATAGTTTCTGGTAAATGCTAAATGGTTTGTTGTTTTGCGTGGAGTTCAAACATAATCCGGTGGAAAAGTACGACAGTGACATTTGTTCGATTGATAGGTAGCACGTGAAATGTACATTTACGCACAATACACTCACAAAACCATAGGAATGACCAAAAATGTTCCTCAAAAAGCACAGGAACGCTAAAATAGTTATAATTTGACAGCAGACGTCAAAGTATATGATAATACTACTAAAAAGTCTTCATTTCTGTAGAAAAGCACCGAATTATGAATCTAGCATATGCGTAATATTTTTTTTTTCTATTTTATTATTTTATTTTTTAAAAATTGAACAAATTTAAATATTAAGTTTATATATGTGACTGTACTTATGCCGATAAGGTAGATTATGTCCAGTCCGATGAATATTTTTTATATGCGGACCGCACAATTTTTTAAAAAGTCAATGTCCATGTGATTGTGTTCATTTTATAAAAATAAAAAACTTCTTTTTCTCGTACGATATAAATATAAATCAAAACATACTTCTACAGAACTATTATACAAAAAGATGTCCATTTCGGAGCCACCAAAGCAGACGAAAGATACGCCATGTCGAACATGCACTGATTTTAAGTCATGGGCAAAGAAACAGACACAAATCATGCAACAAGATTCTGACGTAAAACAGGTTTGTTGTTTTGTAATTTTAAAATTATATTAAACTAATTAGGAAATTTTTTTTTAGACAAGCGAAAATAATGCAAAGAAACATGGTTGTCCTTATGACAAAGATGAGCTTGGAAGGTCTACATGGGGTCTTTTACACACAATGGCAGCTAATTATCCTTCAAAACCCACTAACCAACAACAAACCGATATGTCATCGTTCTTTAAAGTATTCTCTAAACTGTATCCTTGCGAATTCTGTGCAAAAGATTTGAGAAAAGAGTAAGTCAAATATGCTGATTAGTTTATAACCGATTAAAATATTCAAATCAAGTAAAGCGGGTAAGTGACAATCCAGAAAAAGATATCCATAACCCAAAATCCAAGAACCCAAAATAACTAAAATATGCGGGCAGTGTTTGGGGATAAAAGTCAAAGAACATACCAAAAGTGGCACGCCCGCGCCCATTATGTGAGCGCTTCGCCTTTTTTCTTATTTTAATTATTATTCTTAAATTAAGTCTCATTTTATAAATCTGACAAAATATATACAATATATTATATAAATATAATTTCTAATATTAGCTTGAATCCATGAATATATGATTATTATTATTATTATTACAATTTATTATTAAATGATTTCAGAATCAATTCCCATCCCATCAACGCCTCTTCGCAGGAAGCATTTTCTCAGTGGCTATGTAAATTGCATAATACCGTAAATTTAAAACTAGGCAAACCAGAATTTAATTGTGCCAACGTTAACCAACGGTGGCGAGACGGATGGAATGATGGCAGCTGTGATATGTGAGAAATTTATTGAATTCTGTAATTATTCTGTAAATAAAAAATGATTTTAAATATATATTTATGTTTTACCTGCAAATAAAATATGTATATATAAATAATCGACAAACATTATCGGTCTCCCAGGAATCGAATCTCAACCCTTCTATCACTGCAAATAGTGACCGTGAGAGGCGCCAGTACTTTTAGTATATTTTCGTGTTGTATTTACTCACTAAATACTTATGTGCCATACCTTTAATAAACACAAAGCACGCACATTTGAAGTTTAGTTTATAGTAATTTATATAGATATAATTAATCAAAAACAAACATTTAAATGTAACTGTGTATTTTATGACATAAATTGTTTTTTGGTAGCATTACCAAAAACAAACAAAAAACAAGCCAAAGACTAGCAAAACCTACAATTTTATTTAAAAAAATTTAATACATGATGTTTAAATATGTAAGCTGACGGCTTTATGTTTAATTCTGCTTTTTTTACAAAGGTAAGTCTTTAGCGAGTTAATACAATTATACAATACCGCAATATATACTTAGTACTATGGCGCCTATATGACTTTAGCGCACATGTCTTATGACATAATTTTGTTGGCGGTTCAGCTTTAGGGACAAGCAGACAGTCCCTAAAGCTGGATTTTAGTTGTAAAACATTCGCTTACCAGTAAGTGGAAACAAGATATAGAAATACAGATTGAAATCAACTGCGAGAGAGACATACAACGTTGACAGCAATTTCAGCACTGAGAAAAACGTTGAAAGTTTAAAAATATCATCGCATACGTTTTGTCTCTATCGTATTGTGAATATAATCTTTTTCAGCAGGAATTGCTTGGCAGCAGTGTTTCACAATTAAAACCCAGCCTAATATATGCTATAGCGTCGCCGCTTGCCGGCGCAATCAATTAAGGCTCCTGACTTAGGGTATTTCTGCATAGATCATTTAATTTAAATACAGTAAGGAACTTCGCCAGTATGTATGCCATTTAAACGCCCTCCAACGTCATTTTTTTTTTAAAGTTTTCAGCTTAATCAAAAAATATAAATAATTTTGTAATGTTGTTTTCATTTATATGTTCTTTGAAACCTTTTCCATAAAGTTTTGTGGAAATTAAAATATCAAAACATATTATTATTTATTTGTATAAAACGAACAGTAAATAAATCAAAGCGCCAGCTACACTCTGGTATGTTTTTTGTGCAATCGATAGGGATATTTCTACTTGAATTACCATTAAAAGAATATATTATTCTGGCGTACCAATTATGTTTTCTCTATATATAAATGATGAACAGTATATTGAGCCAATTGTTAATAACCATTTGTTGACAAAGTGAAAAACCTTGAAATACAAATAAATTCAAATTTGTCTTTGGACGATCATGTTGGACTGATATGTTCGAGGATGTGCGGAACCCTGCACTCTTTGTACTCGGCAAAGCACAAACCTTCCAATCTATTTAAGACGGAATTTTATTTTATACTTAGTATTACCTCATTTCTTATATGGCGATATGATATTTTCTACATATAGCGTAATTTGTAGACGAAAATTGGAAACATGTTTTAATTCATGCTTAAGATTTATATTAAATTTGAAAAAACATGATCATATTTCACAATACACTGATTCTTTATTTGGTTGCCCGCTTTTTTGGTTTTATCATTACAGACAAACAGTTTTTACGTTTAAAATTATAATTACTACTGAACCCAAACTATCTATACAAGCTTTTTACATTTGCTTGCTCCGATCGTACCCGCAACCTAATTATTCCTAGCCACTCAACTGCTTTAGCCAAAAAAAAGTACAAGAGCTAGAATATGGAATACTTTAAAATTAGATGCCAAATTGGCATCTCGCATTTCATCATTTTAAGTATGTACAAAGCTTGTCTTTAGCATAACCACGCCTAACTTAGCTGACTATCTCTCTATAATAATAATTATTTGAATTATGGACCTTATCCTTAAACCAAGTAACTTGCGGACCTAATTTCTTCGATCGAATTGAAAATATTTAAGATGTATATATCACACGACATCTATATTTACATTTATATTTTATATTTTATTTTTTTCTCTTTATTTGTTTATATTTTTTTGTTTCTACTCTGTAATTATTATTTATTACTCTGTATTTATTATTCTAATTCGTTTAAGATACATTTTAATTAAAATTTCAATATGTCTTCTTTATTATAATTTTTGCTGCGCTTGTATGGGTAATGTGCCTTTGTTTGCGAACAATATATAAACAAAAAAAACATAAAAGAATTTTAATTAATTCTTTTATATATATGTCCAATCAATTAATTTATTTATGACTCTTTTCTGACTAATTTCATCATGTTTTCGATTTTTCGAATTTTAATATTAAAATTAGTTTTAATAAGAAAAAATTGCACTTAATTTTTCAATCAATCATAGAAATATTTATCTTACACAAAATATCTGAAAAGTAAATAATATTTGCCCCTGTCTCTACGTTGTATAGTTTCTATTATTTCCGAGATTATTTATATTAAAAGATTAGCCTTTTCACTAAAATGTAGGCGTTTTATTAGGCGTTTAGCAACTGGTATAGTAGCAGTTAATAAAATAAAATAAACGCGGGCAGTGCTATGATCACTTATTTAGACCCCAAACTTTACAAGTAACCCGTATAAATTCTGCCCTGATGGATAGTTTCTTCACTATTGTGTGATTGTCTAGTGGGAATGTAAGAGTGAATGTTAGATTATTATTATAATAAAATAACTTTAGGATTAGGATTTAAGATTAAGTTATCACGCACATTCATAGGTTTAATATTCTTTAGTATATATACATCTATCAATAAGTCATATTTCTGTAACCCGCGCTTAAGTATACGACTCCCACAACCAAAGACATTTCTATATGTTACGTGTATTAATGAATAGAGATATTATTATTATTATTATTATTATTATTATTATTATTACGATGTAGTATACAATTTATTTGTTATAACTTCTCTCGTCTATACGCGTATATTTGCCTATATTGCTCATCTACATTTAAATTTTTAAACAAATAATGATTTTGTATATATATATAAAATCGAGTATAAAATAAAATAAACATTATATTAAAAAAAAATCCCACAAAATCAAATTATTTAGAAATCAATTTTAATGATTTTGTCATTTTACAATTATAGTAGTGTGCAAAATGTATCTACTCCTTACAAATGTATCAGATACTTGTAAGTTAAAAGTAATCAAATTATCTGACAGTCATTTTGAAAAGTATCAGATATAAAAGCATCCATTTGATTAAAAAAGTTTCAAGGCCCAATAAGAAGAGCTCTCTGCTTAGGTCAGTTTCCTGTATCGCGTCAAACCCTATATTTTAAGAAGTCAGCTAATAACGCTACTTCACAGAGAAGGATTTAACGAAGCACATGAAGCAAGAAATATCCTACCAGCATCGTCAGCCCTCGAAATTCTTATCCAAATTCAACTATAACTATATCTCTAGAGACTAATAATTTACATTTATAACATATTTATTATATTACTTATATTACTATACATATAATTAGAATATATTTTATACTTTTATTCCCCATTATTGAGGAAAAAAAGCAAATAAATATTTTATAAAAACAGAAGTATCTATTCATGCACTAGATAGAGAAAGGGGAGATAAGAAAAATAAATGAAAACAAATTACAAACATAAATACATATGATATAAAAATGTATCAGATCCAAAATGTTTCATGAAAGGTATAATATATATATATATGCCGGATCTATGTTGTCGTAAATATTGGATTAAACAATTGATATTGTACTTGCTTTAACTTGTACTGGACTAACTAGCTGTATGTCGCCTGCAAACAAATCGGGCGAGGATCACCACATGATATGTATATTCCTTCTTTACCTTAATACTTTTCCTTCTCCCTAGTTATAAGTTAAATGTATGTTACATCTCAAATCTATATGTATAAGACTATAAAATCGCTAAATTCTTTAATAAACGAATTTACCGCGGAATTTAATAATAATAAATAAATAAATATTCTATATTTTTAGAAATTATAAAAGAAGTCACTTTTATTTTATATAACACTGTAAAATATTATCAAAGAACATCGCAACCCCAACTTCTATTAATTAAAAATGTACGTTTGTGTAAAATAAAGCATATGATTTGTTAATATATAAATTTAAATTTAAAAATACACATAATAAAATAAAGAATTAAAAAAACAAATCAATAAATTTCAATTTTTATTGTATTTGAATTTGAACATATATATATATATATATTTGAATAAAAGCGCGCTTTCACTCATCTCTTATCCATAATCTTGCTATAAAACAGTGATACCAACATGTGAATACAATAAAAAATAATCACACGGTTCGGGTTTGACTTTACAGTTTACCATGTTGTCGGGACTTCAGATTTAGGAATTTAGAAGTTGTTCGGCCATTTTAAGTGTGGAAAAATAATAATTCTTTTACAAGTTCAGTTAACTTTAAAAGGTAATTTTAGGCTTAATTTTACTTTAAATTGACCATTTTTATGTGTATTTTATATTATGATATTTGTAAAAGTGGATTTGATAAAGAATAGCCTTTTTATTGTACTACCGCATAATTACATAATTATTTTGGGATTAATTGCGAAAAATCGACATGTATCTAATATCTAGTTATTTAAATTATCAATTGTCTACCATGTAATTACACCATGAAGTTATTTTTATAGGAACGCAATCACTCGCAAAAAATGATGATATTTTGAGATATTCTTTATTGGAAACAGAACACTATAATATCAACTATTCATCTGCTCGCTGGAACGCTCTGTACAATCGGAAACATTACTAAACCACAGTAAAGTAATAATACATATTTTATACTATCTATCTATTTGATTTAAAAAAAAAAACAGTTTATTTGAAATATACTTGTTGTATGGTGTCCAGCTGAAATATACCCAGTCTCACATTCCAGGCATGTCACAGGATTCGCGGAGTCGGTCATCTTACAAATCGAGATACGAGACTGGCCGACAAGAGAATAGAAGCCGTGATAATCGTTATTCTGATAAATATGAAAAGGATTACAGTGACAGGAGACACCGAGATAAAAGGAGAAATGATCCCGATAATCACATCGAATATAACTACGAAAGTTCCGATCGTTCACGGAGACGAATCCATCAACGGCGTAATCGAACACGTAGTCGATCTCGATCTTCTTCGTACGAATACAGATCTACACGAAAACATTCGAATGAGCCTAGATCAAATGATCGCAAAAAACAAAAATCTATTTCACAAGAACGCACTAATATTCGAATAGTTCGAGCTAGTCGGAGTAGGAGCAAGAGCAGAACAAAATCGCCTGAAAAGGGTGTTGATGCTAGAGAGAAAATAGCATTTTTAGAAATGTTGAAGAACGAAAAAAATTCCAATAAAGTTATTCGAGACATTGATGAAAACTTTGACAAAGAAAAAATCCATAAAGAAATGCAAGAACGTCTCACGCAACACCTGGCAAAAGAAGGCAAAGTGTACCCTCCGCCAAAACCAAAAGCATCGCATCCGTTTTTTGCAAATGATGGATCGTTTTTAGAAACTTTTAAAAAGTTACAAGAACAGCAGCAACAACAGCATACTGGACATTCATTTTTCGAAACAAAGGCTAAAACTACACAACAACAACAACAACAATCAATTGGAAAACGTCGAGGTGGCAAAATTTTAAAAACCGGAATCGTACAGAAACCTAAGATTGTAGATGATGCTAATGCTGATTGTAATCCAAAGGATGCATGGGCGATGTATTTGTTGGAAGTTAATAAATACAAAAATGACTCGTGTGACGCCGACAGTAAAACACGCCCACTCGTCAAATGAAATCTTTTAATTTTAATAATGTTTTATCAAATCCACTTTTATACATAATATACAAGCGTTTTTTCTTGATATAAGTTGCACTAAAAAAAATACATGCGTATTAATGAAATATTTTTCAATATAATAAACACTTAAGTTAGGTCATTTATTTTTTAATTACATAATATAAATCATTTCCGCTTTAATATTAACATGTCTGTGTTTTATGTATGTTGAATAATTAACATAAAATTTAGTGATAATTCATATTTTTCCTCTTTTATATTAAGGATTAGCAATGGCAGCAATTACTGAAGATAACGTCAAGACAGCTCCTTTCGATCCACGTTTCCCTAATCAGAATCAAACGAGATACTGCTATCAGTCTTATCTTGATTTTCATCGTTGCCAGAAAGTCCGTGGCGATAGCTACGAGCCATGCCAATATTTTAAAAAGGTGTTCCAATCCATGTGCCCCAATGCCTGGGTAGAAAAGTGGAATGATCAAATCGAGGCTGGAACCTTTGCTGGTAAAATCTAAGAATAATTAATGTAATTATTAGTAAAGCAAAATAAAGCTTACGTATATGTAAACAAAACAAGTTTTAATTACTAAAAACGCTATACTTTATAGTTTATATATTACCAATATTTCAAATTTTAAGTACTGTATTGTAGTAAAGTGGTAAAATGACAATTCCGCAATATACTATAATGATTCGTTTGAGAGGTATCATGGTATTAAAAAAATGTCTAAAAAGGTATTTTTACGTTTTTGTAATATTATTTTAGTGCCTCATTCAGATAATTCGGTGTAAAAGTACGGGAATGAAATCGGCTCAGTGATTGGTTGTCACACACACGTGACGTATACATACACTCTCACAAAACCACATGAATGGCAAAAATTTCCCCTTAAAAAGCACCGGAATTTTAAAAAACGTTGAAAGCAATCCAACTATTTCAAAGTAATTTGACAGAAGACGTCAAAGTATATGATAATTACATGCAAATGTTAGCACCAATACTACTACAAAGTCTTTCATTCCGGTGGAAAAGCACCGAATTATCTGAATGGGTTTGAACTTAGCATCCGTTTCCATAGGTTGGATTTAAACGTACGCGTTTTTACGCACCCTTACGTCAGTGAGATGTAAAGAGACGATTTGATTGGTGTATGCGAGGATTTCAAGTGGTGGTGTGTTATTTAAATACATTTGACTATCAGTATATATTCTATACTTTTTCAAAAGTATCTAATACAATGTATCAGTTACTATTGTATCTGATACTTATATTTGTTACTGGTACATTTCGTATTTAATACCATTTTTGTAACTGGTACATATTTGTATCTGATACAAAATTAAAACTAACTAACATAGGAATAATATCTACATTACTATAAAATGGATGTGGCGTATGTGATACATGATTCATCTCTTAAAATAAAAATAATTGACTAAATAATATTCTTATGTATACCCATAAAATCGCAAGAAGGTGTTTTGTTACGTAATTTTAGTAGAGCGGCTAAAATATGCGAAAATATTTGTGTTACGATGGGAGGTAAAGGTAATGGCTTAAAAAATCCGTTTTTTATCTTAATTACGTAATTAGCTATATATATATTTTTTTTCCTACAAGAAGTTAGATGTTTCTCCGATAGGTTTTGAACCGACAGCGCCATACAAATTTGTACCAACCAACGATGCTGCCCCGTTGTGTAAACAAATGGAAACGTGTAAATTTGCATGTAATTTTAAGTAAGCGTTACTGCCAGATAAGACTTGCGAATTGTGGGAAAATCAAAATACCAAATATATAGACACTGGACAGCCCCTTGAGCAGTTTGACGTTTGTCGGGTCGGCAGTCGTCAGCATCAGCACCATCTCTACAGAGTGCGCTCACATTTTTCAAATCTTCCAAAACACCATATTCAGATTCACATATTCATAGTGGTAATATGGATAAACACGAGTCTCGGTCAAGTACGTCAAGAAAAATTTAATTATGAAATAAGAAGAAGTTCAAATGTCACATACATAATCATAATCACACATTATATTTATATATATATATATATATAAATAAAATAAGTTGTTCTACCATGTGTTCTTCTGAATCTATGTTTTTATTCTAATTTTTTTAATGTTAGAATCGGAACATCACGCAATTAATAAATCTCTTAAGATAGACTCAGACATTTATATATATTATTGCTCTTCAGGCCAGACTGAGACTAGTACTAATTCAAATGTTCACCGAGAACTTTGAAAAGTAAACTAGATAGCACATTTATTATTAAGATATATTAAGGTCACTTTTGTATTATTGATCTATACTTCGAAGGTTCTATACAATAATGTACCAACAATTTATGTAATGTTATTTAATGTTTAATCGAGGAATAAATTGTTCATACCATGAATGAAAGTTATTCAGTGTGGGAGCCTCTATGCGAAATTCAGTTTTCGTACATCAACAATAAAGAAATTAATTTATTATGTTTATGCAGTCGCGTATTAATTGAGTAAGTTTATTAAATACAGCTAAATCCTAAATCAAAACATATAATTAATTATATTAAATTTAGAAATAATTTATGGAACCAACATATCACATACGAACAAGAAGACGACAGTACTGAGGTAAAACTATATTTATTTAAATATTTACAATCAAAGTATTGCTTTTTTAAATATGTATCAATTTAAACAGGATTCAATTGATACAGATAACCAAAGTTCTATTAAAACATTACATTCTAAGGATTTATCACCAGCGGAAACAATAAATGACACATGGGAGTCATACTGGGCTTTAAATGGAGATTCAATTGTATGGGATGCATGGATACTAAAATATAGTGAATATATTAATCCAGAATATACTGATCAAGCTTTGAATATTGACAATTCGACAAGTTGTCCAAGTGTAGATAATTGTGAATTATTGCCTACTCACGAGAAGTTAGATAATTTGAATGAAACTCTAAACTTACCTGATGTTTCTGATCTCATTATAAAGGACAATACGCTTGCCGAACAGTGGACAATTTTATGGGATAATCATTATCAAGACATTTTATCAAACGAATATTTATCGTACCATATGAAGCAAGAACCATTAGAATCCAGTAGTATCAAAATGGAACTCAGTAAAGAAGCGGAAAAAATGGTTACAAGCGACTCAGCAATGCAAGCAGATTCTTCCGAATTATCAGCACTAGGACTTCCATTATGCTTTGGTAATTCACAGAAAAAATGTAGTGAAAGGCGTAAAATGTTAAATAAGGACTTTAATTTACGGTATAGTATTTATTTCATTCAGAAATTATGCCAATAAAAAATGTATAAAAAACCTTTTTTTAGAAATGAAGATGATTTTATTTCTGAAAAGAAATCCCGAGTGGAAGCAGCATTCGATCTAATGGGCTTTGCATCTTCCGATCAAAATTCTACAGATAAAACAAATAACCTTGTCGGAAAAATCGTTTATCACAAAAAGCACATTCGACGACAAAATCGAAATTTAAAAATGTTTTCTCCAAAGCATATTTTCTTTAAAGACGCCGATAAAGATGTTTCGGATGATGAAGTTGTAAGAGTTTAATACAACTTAATATTTCATAATAAAAAAAAACTTTTTTTAGACCATCACAGAATACCAGATTGAAGAACCCAATTCTTGTGAAAAGGAAATTAAATCTTCAACTGAGTCTCTTGACATTCAAAACGAACCATCAATTAATTTACAAATTCAGGAACATAAGAAAAAAAAGAAGAAAAAGAAGAAACACTTAAGAGGAATTCCAAAAGAACTAATTGAAGACCGAAGTTTGCACAAATATTGGTTAAAACGATTTTCCCTATTTTCCAAATTTGATCTTGGCATTAAACTAGACAAAGGTTTGAATTTAGATATATATTTTGTGAAATTAAAACGTATTTGGTATAATATATAGAGAGTTGGTTTTCTGTGTCACCCGAAAAGGTTGCAGCTTATGCAGCGGAAAGATGTCAAAGTGATATTATTATTGATGCATTCTGTGGTGCTGGAGGAAACACAATTCAATTTGCTTTTAAATGTCAGAAAGGTATTGAGACATAACACATAAAACTTACAGCAGTTTCGTATTTAATATTTTTATATTTTAGTAATTGCAATTGATATAGACCCTAACAAGATCAGAATGGCTAAACATAATGCAAATATCTATGGTGTAGCTGATCGCATTGAATTTATTGTAGGCGATTTTTTGAATCTTGCCGATAGTCTTAAAGGAGATGTCGTGTTCTTAAGTCCGCCTTGGGGTGGACCACAATATCTTACCGTAAGGCATATTTCTATATTTGTTATAATTTTTGTTACTTAAAAACAAACATGTATTGCAGGAAAATATTTACGATATCGAATCTTCTCTAATACCAGTGTCAGCATCTATTTTAATGCAAAAAGCGCAACAGATATCGATGAATGTGGCTTTATACTTGCCTAGAAATTCTGATACTAAACAAGTAATTATGGAAAATTAATTAAAATTAAAAACATTCATTTTAATAATATTTTTCAGTTAGCAATTATAGCTGGAGATGGAAATGCAGTTGAAATTGAACAAAGTTTTTTAAACAAGAAATTAATAGCTATAACTGCATATTATGGAAACCTCATTAAACATAAAACAATCGACACTTAGGTTAACTTTTTTATAAAATATCGTTTTTCATTTAAACTTAAATGCTATTATTGACAATCGAGTGGATTTGTTTTAATTGTTTAATATTATGAAAAAAAAATAGTAATATAATAATAATTTAATTTAATACATATATTTGGAAAAAAACATATTCGTGTTGGTTTTTTACTCAAAAAACACCATCGAGCTGTTCTCGAACAAGTTTAAAAAAAACAATTGTAGTGAAGGAATTTTATATTTCTAAAGCTTCAACAGGCTTCCAAAATAGGAGAAATTATCTACAATCTCGAAATGATTTGCCATCAAATTAGAAGAACTGTTCTCGTTCGTTTGATACCTTTTTTAGGGGACGGTCTTGACTGAAAAGATACGTAACGGCACGCCTGTACCAAACCATATATTGGACCTTATACTTAGATAGATAGATAGATTTGGGGGGAGGTCGAGCCAACTCGATGCACGCCAGCACTCCAATGGGCCGATTGTGCTTCCTCCA
>JAAAKO020018186.1:0-15653 GCA_010015015.2 Bolitophila cinerea | reverse complement strand
AAAAGTAAAAGATATAGAATTTCGTAATCCAAAATCATGTGGCAGAGAAAAAATTCAAATATTTTTTAAAAATAGGTTCAAAAAATGCAATGTTCCTATAAAAAACCTAATTTAACAAAGTAAAATAATTAAATATTAATAAAAATTTCAAAATTTTGCAATGTTTGTATATTCAATTGATAGGGAATTGCAAAAAAAAGAAAAAGCCACTTACTTATATATACTTTTAACAAATAAAAATCCAAGAAATCTAGAAAAATGTAAATGAAAAAAATATAGAAATTTACCGTGGCAGATATAAAAATGGGTGCAATATGAGATGACTAAATAGTCACCTCCACAGCTAAATAGTCACAAAAGCAAACAAGACATGTAAAATTCTAAATAGCCATAAACGCATGACTAAATAGTCACCTCTACAGCTAAATAGTCATTAAAGCAATCAATATATCGACAATATATCGACACATTTTTTCTTTAAAAGCTAAACCACTTTTTGATTGTACTTAGGGCAAGAAAAAACTTTTTAATAAAAGGCATAAATTATTATTTTGGAGGTGGGTTATTAATTATAGTACACCAAACTGTTTTTTTGGTGATTTTAAAACATATTTGAAAGTCCAATGTCCTAAACAACTAGTACATACTATTTATATACTATTATTATTAGTCAATAGATTTGGGATTATCCTTTAAACTAAACTGAAAAGTTAAATTTTTTATTTAGAAATATTTTAATATTTATCTCTATTTTATTGTGTATAATATTTATGTATATATTGTGCACGCACAATATAGATGCGCTTTAATAGAAACAAAATAATCTCTAGCCTCAATCATACTCGCACATTAATACATATCGTCCAGGCCCAGTTCAGATGCAGCTCGTCGATTTTAGATTTCAATGGGAAATCCACAACGATTTCGTTTGCCTTGCGTGTCCACTAAAAAAAACATTTCAATAATTCAAAATAAATAAAAAGCAAATTTAATTGAATACTTGTAACAAATCCGGATAGCCTAACAGATGCACTTCGGTGCGGGCATCCATTTTAGTTCCGATTTTGCTAAGCCGAATGCTGTTCGTGGCATATGGATACTTCAGCACAATAGCATAGATGTCTTGGCGCCCCTGGCGCAGTTCCTTTGATGCTGTGTACCAAACTCCCGTGGTTAATGTATCGTTCTGTAAAATCCATGGTTTCGTTGCATAAATTGCTGGTCCGTTCGTTTTTAACCATCTTATGGAGACAGAGATAGAGAGAGAAAAATTATACGTAATAAGATACATTTATCTGAAAAACGGATGAATTACCTGCCCATGTCTCGAAGACGTTCCTCAAAAATCGGCTCGATAACACCACATTTGCTGGGCCCCACATTAACGAGTATGTTTCCTCCACAGCTAACCGTCATCGCTATTTCTATACAAAAGATTAATTTTAAAACACTAAATTACAGTCAAATTATGACAATAAAAATATCTTACGGTCAATCAAATCCTTTGTGGTGAGGAAGTCTTCCAGGTTAGCATCCGCACGGTGTCCCCAGCTGCGTCGATCGATTGTCATTGCATTTTCCCATTTGTGTGGCTGCAGAACGCCAGGATTATAGCGATCCTGACATGTGTAAAAATCTCCGTGTTTGCACAGTGTATCATGGCCCCAACGGTCATTGGTCACAACCGTGTTCCGTACGGGACTTTCGTTGTACAGCCTTATTTTTGTTTTTTTTTTAGATTTTAAACTATTATAGCTGATTCAGACGTGCGATTAAAGCTTACCATGCCAAAAATTCGGTTGACTTCCAGTACTCAAAGGGTGCCTCCCATTCACCGTCCGACCAAAGAACATCTGGACGGAAGGTTTCAATCAGCTCTATCATTTCAGGAAGTATCTACAAGATTATTATAAATATAGTATATTTATTGTTTTCTTTTTTCTGCAATGCTCATATTACTTTATTTAGGACAAAAACATTCCGGCTAAAATTGTGGCTTCGGTCATGTTGATACATTGGATTGAACCATTCGTACAACGAATGGTAGAGTCCAAAACGTAGCTCGGGCCTATCGCGGACAGCCCTAGCAAGCTCTTCGATGATATTCCGATGCGGTCCAACGTCCACCGAGTTCCAGCTGAATGAATATTTAGACGGCCACAGTGCGTATCCATCGTGGTGCTTACTGGTCAGTACAATGTATCTGTAAAGGATATTAAATACAAATTTGTAAGTGAATGATGACTTTAGCTAAATAATCGGTTTAGAATAATAAAAAGTTTGGCCGAATGGTTTTTTATGGCTATTTAGCCGAATGGCGGTTTAGACAAATAAGCCCTTTGGGGAAATACCGGAGAAATACTTGGAAAATATCGGGGTAATATCGGGGAGAATATACTGGGTAAATTACAAGAAAAAAGGGGAAAATACTAGGAAAATACCGGGATAATACTGGGAAAATACCAGGAAAATACCGGGGAAATACAGGGAAAATACCGATGAAATACCGGAGAAATACTTAGGAAATACCGGGAAAATAAAAAACTAAACTAAATCGGCTCTAAAATTGTCATAAATTATAATATTTATGACTCTCTACAAACTTCATCCTTTTTTTGTTCAGTTATTGTGTTCAGTTATACTTTCTAATTTTATATGGACCCTTTGCAAAATCCAATATGGCGGATAAATATATCGCCAAATAAACCAAATATAAATAAATGTGTATATACCTACAATTTATAATGTTATTTTTAATTTAAAAAAAATTAGAGTATATGTGAACATTACATGCCTGACGTAGGCGTATGTTGCAGCTAGTATTAGAAAGGATACATGCTTGTTTATTGTCAGTTTAACTGTCTGGTTAAATGGGCGCCCAGACATGTAAGTATTTTAAAGCGGAAACTTTAAAGGTGGATAAGAGGTCACAAGTCACGTATAAGTCAGGTCATACGGAATATTACTGTGGTTAATGGGGAGATAGAAGAAAACTAATGACTATGAGGTTTTATCCCCCTCCCAAGCATAATGGTCCTAAACTTCAAAGCTTGCATGCCGACTTCAATCTTCTTGGATTGGATTGGATTGGTCTTATTTATCTTTATATCGTCCGTCTCAAGCCAGAGGTCTGCAACCACCAAAAAAAGGTTGTGGATGGTCAAATATTGTGAGGGAAAAACTCGTATATTAGAAAAGAGGGTGTTAATTTTTTAATGGAAGTAGATTAAATAACTCATGATAAAAATATAGCTGAATCATTATATTACCCCTCCATCAAAAAATGGGTACATATGATCTACCCCAAACGCCCAAATAACTTCTTTTCACTCTACTTTTTATTTTAACATCCTAAAATATTAAAAGACCTCTAGCTTTTAAATACAATACTAATATTCAATATAACTATATTGGTGCTTAACTATGATGTACATATGATATATGATGTATATATTTTTTTAAATCGTCGGAGAACCTGAAGCCGGAACCGAAATTTGGTATCTACTTGAAAGAACAGAAACCAGTAAACAAGTCCATTGATGAACATCGCTCACCAAAAATTGTCGAAATAGTTTGTCATCCACCGTATAATTGCTCGATTTTTTCTTATTCCCAAATTTA
This sequence comes from Bolitophila cinerea, assembly GCA_010015015.2. NCBI lineage: Eukaryota > Metazoa > Arthropoda > Insecta > Diptera > Mycetophilidae > Bolitophila > Bolitophila cinerea. The sequence goes on along the minus strand of JAAAKO020018186.1, from coordinate 12,032 downwards.
AAAACATGGATGGCTAAACAGCGATTTGGGTTAAAAGGCCATTGGCGCTCTGTAAATCAAGGGCAAAAGAAAATTATTTCTGGTGAAACGTTATAGACTTAAATATGTTGAACTTAGAGGAAACTATTTATATGACAAAACAATCAATAATTGAGTGAAAAAATAACATATTTCTTTCATCTATTGTTTTGAGAACTTAGTGAACTGCCCTCCTCAGATTAGGCCGTGCCGGTACATAGTGTGCTATATGATAGTATTTTTTTTACTAAAAAAACGGAATATTTTTATTAAAAACATAAAAAAGCTAGATTGACAAAATATACCAAATAAAACAAACCTAAAAAAAATTTTTTTTTTTAAAAAGTCGATGAGAACTATAAAAAAATTATGATTTTATTTAAAAAATACATGATAATAGATTTTTTTTCTCTGTGACTGTGATATATATGTAAAAAAAAAAAATTTCTAAATTATTGGTTTAATCCAAACACTAAAAAAAAGTATTATTAAAAAAATAAAATTTTAACCAGTTCAAATCAAAATGTAGAACCAAAAATCAAGATAATTAAAAATTTGAATTTAATTTTAATGAAAAATCATCGTTTTATACCATCAATAACTACCAAAAAGAAAAATAAAACTAAAAAAAAACGCTATTAAACGCGGTTTTTATTGTTTCATAAAAATTCATTTAAAGAATTTTAAATTTTGGACTATTGCATTATCGAGTTATAAGAAAAGTTATGATCAATGAAAAATCACCACTGAGCGGAAGCCGCAGCAGTATATGCTTTGTTGATGTATTATTATTTATTTATTATTTATTATTTATATTTTATTTGTTAACATATACTTAGTTCAAAATGCTGTTTGTTTTAAAAAACACTCACTTTGCTCCGCTCGCCACAAACAAGTCAGCCCACTTGGTAGCATTGAAATGCTCGGCCGTAAAATCTTTGGCGAACTCTTGATAAGTGAATCCCGGACGATAGTTTTTGCGCATGAACTCCACGTAGGTAGGCTCTTTGGCAATGCCCCAGTTTGACCAAAACCACTCTGAACCAAAACTCGGCACTGAGTACACGCCCCAGTGTATGAAAATGCCCACTTTTGCGTCGTCGTACCAGCCAGGCAATGGACGCGCGTCCAAGCTTTCCCACGTCGGCTCGTAGGGTGACGTAGACTTTTCAACCGTTTCAATGGCAGCGGAAAATCCTAACACTACTGCCACTGACACCACTAGAACTGCACACAATCCACTCAGATCCGAACGCATCCTCATTTATTCAGACACTGCCTGTAGCAAACCTCAATGTGACGGCGGAGAGGCACTATATAATTTGGACAGGCGCCACAATCTACACTCGTCTTTATTAAGTCAATTTGTGCGATGCGTACCCGATCAAAATTCTAAATTGATACCACAAATTGATACACAAAGACGCCGCAGACTCTCTCATATAATCAAAATTCTACACTGTTGTTTATTATTTGTTTCTTATCATTTATCAATATATGTATGTACTGATTACTCGCATATAGGCACATGAAATTTAGTAAGTATATCTTTAGCGAGAATTGCAGTTAAAATGGAACAGTATTATTATTTGTTGTGCGTCGGCTGCGTTTTGCGTGGCGTTGCACAAAATGCACTAAAATGCAAGTTGCAAAAACAGATTCAACACATCGTTTTTTTTGATAATATGAGTGAATTCCCAATGCCACAAACGCGATATATCAAGGTCACAATAATATACTATATTAAGCAATTAAAATGTACGACGGAAGCTGCATACTCTTTTTGTATAAGATTTTTTTATTAATTTTTGTTCTTTTTATCTATTTAAATTTTTTAAAACAAATGTAACCAGTCAAGCAGATATCCGTATACTGACGATCGAATTTCTTTAATTCTTTAACACTTATTTTAGGGTCAAAAAATTATTATTCTCTCTGAACCTATATGATACCCATGTACATAACACGGCCCTAATATATTCTTTGATTTCGAGTTAACCCTTGAATCTTTATAGTCTTTATCTATTTATCTATCTGTCTACAGTAAATACATTTTCTAAATTAACACCATATATTTCCAACAGTAAATTATTTATGATTTTGACCAGATAAACCTGGATATTTTTTAATGTGGAGCAACTGGCCTAAAACCTAAACTTATTTAGTTTGGCAAGATTTATTCATTTTCGATATTTTTTATTATTATTTTAAATTACTTAAAATGCAAATAAATCTACAAGTATGAAAATATTTATAATATAGCATATATGTATTTTAGCAAATTAGTTGTTCTTATTAATATACCCAGAGATGGTCTCAATTAAAATGACCACTTTACGGTTCACGTCATGACGCACACGTACAAATAACTCATCCAAAACGGCCCTGGCCGGCGTAAAAGCACCGTTTCCAATGTGCTCAACGATACGTTTTACCAGCACTGGATAGCAGATCAGCAAGGTGAACACAAGAATTGCAGCAAAGAACAACTGAAACTTGAGGATTCCAATGATATCGCTGAATCTAGACGTTGTTTTCTTTTCTCGAACGCTGGCATCAAGTGACACCGCTTCTACTTCGGCCGCAATGAGACTCTCCGCTTTCTTGACTTTCTTCTCGCGCTTTGGTTTGGTTTTAGTTTTCTGTTCAGCCTCTCGCAGACGTTTCTCTTCAGCGGCCGCAGCTAACTCTTCGGCCTGGATGCGTTCGAGTTCCTCTTGCCGTTGACGTGCCCGCTCATTGTTTACACGCACTTCGTTTTCTTTCAGGAATTTAACCTGTGCACGAAAGCAATATTTAAGATTAGTTATCAAAAATGATATGTTCACAAGTATATTACAGTTTTGCGTGCCGCATCCTGGCACTCCTTTGTGGTGAGACAGCCACCGACCACTCTGGCCAATGTAGGTGTCAATGGGTTGCCTTTCAAATCCAAATATCTGGGACAAAAACCATTAGCAATGCACTTGAAGGGTTTTACACAACGACCTACCGTAAACCGTTCAACTGTCCGAAACTCAATGGTAAATGCTCTAGCTTGTTATTGTACAAATCCAAGTGGCGCAAGGAGATAAGTTTTCCAATATCTTCGGACAAGAACTTAAGCTGATTCTTGCTCAGGTCCAACTTAGTCAGGTGCGTTAGGGTACCGAAGTTTTTCTGTTGAAATTGGATATCATTTCGTTAGAATTCAATTGAATTAATTTGTATTGTAAACACTGTGAAATACACACCCCGAGGGTCATAATCTTATTGCTGGATAGATCCAAGATGTTGGCTCGTTTGAACTGCGCCTGTAATTCACCAAAAACATTATTTTAGTCTTGTGTCTGTGTAAACACTGATAACGATATGATTTATAGCTTACGATCTCTCTAACTGGAATCTCACTGATATCAGACAAACTCAGGTCAATTGTGTCATCGTCTACGCGATCTTTTACATTAATCTTTGACTTTGCTGCCTTGCCCATTTTGAAGTGTTGCAATTTTAACGAATATTTATGTTATGATACAAATACAATTCACTGTACAAGACAATATGAACAAACAAATCACAATAACAAAAACGCCGGTAATTTATAATTATATACACATTTCTAGGTATCGGCTCTTGGGTGACGTTGACAAAATATGCCAAGTAATTTACGTACACGCACAGTGCGCCACCTGTGTTGTTGTTGTTTGTGAAACTTGTTTTTTTGCAAACGCCGCGCACAAAAATAAACTGAATTGTACTAGATTTTTTTGTAATGGTTTGTTTACACTGTATAGAGGTAAAAACGTTTTTTAGGTTCATTTCTCAGTAAATAAAAAAACAATAAAAAACATAACCCAGATAACTTAACTAATCCTTTCAAAAGTTTTAAAACAGGTGTGTCTCTTTTAACACTAACTTAAATGGTAAATACTACATTTATCAATCACACCCCAAATATAAAAAAAAACATTTCAAAGGTAATTTAAATTTTTCATACATAAGCTCAAACTTTTTCCCTTTCTTTGATCGACAGAATTTACATTTAAAATAAAAAATAAAATAATAAAACAACAACTAAAAAAAGTATTTTAGCAGAATTTTAGGTTAAATAATTATGTACAATAACAAAATAACATAAATGTTTATTGTTTTGCTTACGTCTGGGATCTAGCCTAAGTGGTAGGCGCTAGACTGCTAGAGGTCATTAAATCAAGTGTGAGAAGAAGAAGACGATATTGTTATCGTAATATTTATATTACATCTTCGTATTACATTCAATGGTGGGTATATTATTCCTCACCAACATCGCTTCCTCCTCAACAGTCATCATCTCAAAGTTCAGCGTCTCACTGACGCCCATAAAATAGGTAGGTATCTTGCCGCGTCCCTTTACGAGCGTTTGTCCGCGATAATCGCATCGGATGCCAAACGACTGCATGACGGCGGCACTCTCTTCGGTCGTCTGAATCTGACCCGGCGAACCCGTTGAGTCCATGCGTGCGGCCATGTTCACTGCATTGCCCCACACATCGTACAGTGGTTTACTCGAGCCAACCACGCCTGCCATTACCTTTCCGTGCGAGATGCCTAAAATGAGTTTTTTAGTATACACTAATTTTACTATAGACTTCTTATTTCTTCTTTGTATTAACCTATTCTCAATTGTCCGTTACACCCGAAATTCTCTTGATTAAACGTTTTCAGTGTGCCCATGATCTGAAGAGCAAATTCAGCCAGTACGTACACAACATTCAGAGATTGCCTAGAGCTTTGACGGACCTCCTTCTTAACACTATCCTTAATACGTTGCTTTGCACTCTCCACACTGTGTCGTTCGTCTGGCCGTGAGTGATTCCCTGAAACCACACAACAACAAAAATCAAAACCTATTTCAATTAATATGAATTTTCTGCTAATAGATCAAATAAGGTCGCACTCAACATATTCCAGCTACGGCGACCATTTGATGACAGAGACGCCCGATGTACGCTCAGTCCTCGATATCCACTTTGCGAAGCCGATGAGTCACCACGACCCGGATCCAGGCCACATGCTACCATGTACGTCCAACCAGCCACTTTTATCTTCTCGATCTTCAGCGGACCCGAGTGCGCAAGCAGCTGCCCATCGAAATCACAGATTATCTGATTCAATACGCTGAGCACGTTCTTCTCGGTGTCCACCGGTGCATCGTCCTGTATATCTAGATTCGTGATCGTCGCAAACATGATAGCCACATTATCGTATTCTTCGTAGTACAGTTCATCCTTGATCTGGCGACTCATGTAGATTTCGGCCACGTGAGCCGGTAGAATGTTTTGCACTAGCACGTTGATCGTGTCTTTGGTGAACTCTGCCTCTTCCTGCTTCTTTTGCAATTGTTGCTTCCAGCTAGAAAAAATAAAATTAATATTTTCTATTTTTGGTATAAAAAAATGATTTACTTATAATCCACTCGGGAGATGTACTCTGTTTGCCGGTCAATCATGTGGAAAATAATTGCAGTAAATACTACTGTCAGGATGTGGCTGATTTTCGGATCGAGTGATGAACTCGTCGTGGGACTTCTCTGTTTTTTTAATGTTAATTATTCTCCATATTCTTTGTCTTTTAGTAAATATAATATTCACCTCGTACACAATAGGAAACTCCACAAAGATAAGCCAAGAGTACAGAGATACGATAATAACACCCATCGAGAATTTCAGCAGAAAATGTATACGCACAAAAAGAAAACTCATGCATATAGCCAAAACAAGACTTTGCGTTATCACCCAAGGATTCAAGCAATGTGTGGGTCCCAGCAGCAGCGTGGCTGAGTCCATGTACTCGAATGGTTCATCTGATTGAATAGATGATGTGGACAGCGAACATTCTGGCTAATATTATTTAAATAAAACGTTAAATCATTATTACAACACAATAAATAAATTTGAAATTACCAAATGAATGAGCGAACATGTGAACAACAACAACACTGTAACCAGATAGATTGCCGTTCTGGCCAAAGCATTGCTCATCACATCTCTGGACGTGTCAAACAGGCATCTTAGCACGGCATTACGTGGTGGAGCAACTATATTTGGATTCTCCTCATTTACCGGACTCATGAGAATCCACAGTTTCTTGGACCATGTTAACGGAATGAAAGCAAACATCACTAGAGCCGCTGCGCTGTTCAGGCTCCAGTACAACCAACCAGTTGTATTATTCAGAGCTTGAATCGTCATGATGCCCGCAAACACAACCAAACCTAATAGTGTGCTGTACTTGAGCATTTGGTCGGGTTCGTTCATGAACGACCATTCCCAGGAGGCATCCTCAAATCGCAGCAGCACACTGGACACGTTCGTCGTGAAACTATGTCGATTACTCTCGACCAACGTTTGTCGGAATTTACTCGTCGCAAAAATATTATTAAAACTAGCAAACGATTCCAACGATTAGCCGAAAAGAAAGAAAATATGAAATATTGTTTACTGAAACTTTCCGATTGGCATCCGATCGAGTTCACGTGCCATTTCCACGTTCGTCTGTTTCATGATCTCCAGGTACTGCTCCATTGAATTTTGCATAAAATTGCGTCGCACACTGGGCTTTTTCTCGGCTAGCTTTGGCTTTAGAGATAAGACAGTCAAATTTATTTTGAGATTTCTATATAAATTCTTATTTTACGGGTGTATAATGAAAAGGTTCTTTATTTATTCGTATCATATTAAAAGAAAGAAAATAACAGTTTTTATTGTGAAATGCAAGTACACGGAATCTGTAGTGGTGGTGGTGTCCTCTTATTACCCAAAGCAGACGCACTCGCAATTCCTTACACAAATCCGCCACACACGCGATAAGATCGCATCTACTTCTTGATGACCTGAATGACATCCTCATCATTCATAATGTGACTGATGCCAACACGCTGTGGCGAGTACTTCGTTGAGGTTCCCCAGACCAGAGCGTACTTGAATTGTTCGGCTAGCGTACGATGAATCGAATGACACACATGCTCCACAGAAACACCACGTCTCAAGATCAAACCATCATCAAAATCTGGTGGTGCACCGGGTTTCTTTGTATACACACGAATCAGGCACAGTTCATCCCAGAGAGACTCCAGCAAGTAGTCGAGATTAAGTTGCATGTTACAGCTGACCACAACGCTGTTTGGTTCACGCGCCAGGCGGTTAACCTCCTCGATAGAGATCTGATCGATTTTATTGTACACGTACAGGCAAGGCAAGTACATGCGATTCGCTGAGATGACATCGATGAATTCGTCTTCGGTAACGTCCTCACGGAACAGAACCTCGGCATTAAAGATTTTCCACGAGTGCAGAATTGTCTGCACCATTTTCTCGTTGCACCGGGTCAGGGCACAGGTGGAGTTAAAACTTAGACCACCACCTTTCTTTTGCTTGTAGTAGATGTTCGGACGGCGTTTGTTCAGGCGAATGCCGACCGACTCCAATTCACGTTCCAACAGATCTCGGTGTACGTTCGGTTTGGTGGCGTCCAGCATCATTACGACCAGATCAGCGGTACGAGCAACAGCGATGACCTGACGACCACGACCCTTGCCCTGGGCAGCACCTTCGATGATACCAGGCAAATCGAGCAACTGAATGTTGGCACCTTTGTACTCGATAACACCAGGAATACAGGTCAATGTTGTGAACTCATAGTTGGCAGCCTCACTCTCGGTTTTGGTCAGTGTAGACAGTAGCGTTGACTTGCCCACCGACGGAAAGCCAATAAGGGCTACACGCGCATCACCGGATTTCAGCACATCGAAACCGTCACCCTTTTCACCTTTCTTTGGGGGCTCCAATAATTGCGAACGATATTTGGCGAGTTTGGCCTTCAGTAGACCCAAATGATACTCGGTTGCCTTGTTCTTTTGGGTTTTTGCGATTTCTTTCTCGATGTCCGAGATTTTATCGAGGATACCCATCGCAGAGCAGCGTAATTAAATAGAGTTTTTCTCTTTAACCAACAAAAAAAATAACTAACTTGAGATTGACACGAAATATATATGTATGGTGCCCGATGCCCGTGCGCGCAGCAATGAGCCGGTGACAGAAGGCCAAGTTTGCGGATTAAGTATTGGTCTCCTTGCATCGATTTATATTGAGATTTCAATGTGGCCATAGTGCATGAATGGTGAGTACAGAAAAGTACTAGATTATATGATAAGATTTAAATTTGAATCAAAAACGCGTTGCACGTAAAGAAATATCGAAATAAGCCGAATGAATTGATTTTCAGTGTGAGGTTTTGTGTTGGTTTTAATTAATTATTGAGGTTATCCTTCCACTTTTTTTAAAGCATACATATTTTATTTATATGGCTATAATTTGGTACCAAACGTGCTTCTGCACGATTTCAACCAAATTCGCAAGGAATGTTAAGAATGATCCCCCAAACAACGTTTGTTTGTTGTTGTTGTTATAATACATATTATTTTAATAAAAAATAACTGCATCGTTATATTTTAGATTTTCCCATTCCTAAAAGGGTAATAGGGTATTTATTTAATGCATGAGAAAACACATTGATGTACCAAAATTATTTTATTGTGTTTTTGATAAAAAAAAGCGGCAGCGCGCAATTAGAATACTATTGCCGAATGAATTGCTTGTCTTTCACTTGTTTTTTTATCATTATCAAAGTATTGCCTTTTTTGCTTGTTTATATGTTTTATTATATTTTTTTTAATTTTTTCGTATAAAAAATAGTAAAAGTGCAGTTTAAGATTTAGTGCCTGGGTACTTTTTCTTCCCTCCCTCTTTTGAGAGGGGAAAAACAATATTTTATGTTTGATTTTGTGTGTTTGCCATCAGCACAGTTTTGCCGAGAGTTTTGCTTAAATATAAAATGAAAACATTAAACGCATTTATCATTTAATTATATATAATGTTATTAAATAAATATAATTATCATAAACACAGAGATAATGTTATTAAATTGTATTGAAACCAAGATATCGATTAAATTTCACTTTCAAATTCGTGTAGTTACACGATTATTACCATCACTTTTTTATTTTTTAGACGATACATAGAGTTTTTACGCCAGAACACCATTGTTATACCTTTAAAATCAATTTGCATAAACGCTCTCTTTAAGAAAAGAGCAGCAATTCAAATGGATGTTAAATTATAGACATTATTCTGTTGATAGGGTTTTGTTGTTTTGGTAAAAACGGCGCAAAAGAAAAGCGTGCGGCAGCGCGCAAAAAGACTTTAATTTACCAGAGAATGGAAATAAACGTAGTTTTTTGCATGTTTTTTGCTTGTTTTTTGCGAACCAAAAAATTAGCAAAATACTACCAAAAAACATACAAAAGACTAGCAAAAACCATGAATTTCATTGAACTTAGAGAGTGCGGTTATTAAAAACCAAAAGTGGTGGTATATAGTGCTATTACACTATACATTACCATTTCTGGTGATGTATAGTGTAATTGCACTATATATCACAACTTTTGGTGATATATAGCGAGATATATAGTCAATTTCGAGGTCAATTTGCACTATACACCACCAATATCCCTGGATGTATGCAATTTTGTGGTGGTATATAGTGCTTGCGGCAAATTCATGGTTTTTGCTAGTCTTTTGCGAGGTCTTTTGTATGTTTACATGCAAAAAACAAGCAATCCTCTACGTTTATTTCCATTCTCTGGTAAATTAAAGTCGCGCCGTTTTTACCAATCAACTATATGTCTATAATTTAACATCCATTTGAATTGCCGCTCTTTTCTTACAGATAGCGTTTATGCAAATTGATTTTAAAGGTATAACAATAACAATGGTGTGTATCGTCCTTGACTTATATAATAATTTCAAAAGTACTCAGCCAACTACAAAAGGCTATAAACGCATTTATTTTGGATTTGACATTTTTGTGGCCTAACAGTTGTGCCAACGCAGCAATCAGAAGCACATTCCAATTCCACACACATACATCACATCATATATTTATATAAATGGATATATTCCTTGCTCTAGAAAAGTCAAAATTGTCAAAACTTAAAAGTTAAAGATCGCACTTGGGACTTGGCATTGGCACCTTGAATTTAATTGTTACACTATCACATTGCAGGTAAATAATATTGATTTTTGTACATTTTTCATAAAAAAATTGTTGGAAACTAATTCAATACAATTTATGTTTCTTTTATCTGTACTCCATTCAATACAGTCTTTTAATGATATGTTTTGTCCTTGCTCCAATATTTTACGCAAACACAATACACACAATTTTCTCAAAAAGTATATAGAATCTTGTTTGCGCAGGTATTTCAGCTCCACAACACGGAACATTTTTAATCGATGAAAAAAAGGTAAAAATGTCAACACCTAAAAATCCCAGCCAGAACGGAGGTGTGAACAAAGATTCGTCTCAAAAACGACCTGCACCTGACCATGATACAGCACAAAAACAGCAGAACGTTCGTCACATTCCAATTTTCGTCGAGGGGCGCGAAGAGCCACTGGTTACTAAGGACAATGGTATTAACACTCCGTCTTCTCCGCATCCAACTGAACAGCATAAGTCGGGCATTTTTGATCGTGTCAAAAATTTTCCAACCGTAAATTTGAAACAGCATTCGTCTGCACAACGTAACGAATCACCAATTCGAAATAACTACAAAGGAAATGGAAAGAATGCGAGAAGTCCGCCACGACAGCAATTCCAGCAGCAGGTACCTACTGCACCTTACGTGGCGCCCCCAAAACCAGTTCCAGTTAGTCCAATTGAGAAAATTCAAAAAATACAAGAAGACGTACTCAGGCTTATGGATAGAGTGGAACGTTTTACTGGATGTTCCCGAAGCGACAAAACCTACTTGTACCTAGATGAAATGTTGACCCAAAATCTACTTAAGTTAGATACTATTGACACAGAAGGACAGGAAAACATTAAGCAGGCTCGTCGGGAAGCCATCAAATGCATTAACAAAAGTATTTCGGTATTAGAAGCGAAAGCTGATTCAAATGCCAGTACAATGGTAACGGTCAGTGCTGCATCTACGTCTAGCCCAAATAATTTAAGTACTAATGTTCCGACGCAGGCTCCCGCCGTTACTGTTGACGCATCAGATTTAATAGAGGAACTGAAATCATCACCGCCAACATCAACAACAACAACAGCACCATCAACGACCAATAAAACTCCAACCGCAGTAATAAAGTCCACAACAGCCATTATAGAACCCGTTACCGCTACATTAGCGGTGACACAGTTTCGAAAGAACTGTTCGTTGTTGTATTTTAATTGGTTTTTCCGACTGTTTGTCCTGACCACGGTTAGTGGTTCCTGTTTAATGTATTATTTGAACACAACGTTGACTACTTGAGTTATGTGTTGCATGTGTTGGCCACCACTTTATTTCAATGATCAAGTGGGCATTCAAACAACATAAATTTTGTACTCTTATGTATTTGCCTTGAATAAAAGTGATTCGTAAAGTTTCTCCCTTCCTATTTTTTCTTTCATCATCATACAAAATAGGGTTTTGCATTTGCTTCACATACCCCAAAAAACAAATTCGTATTTATTACAACGGCTTCTTCTAGAAGTCTAGTAAGAAATAGCTTAAAATATACAATGCAACATATTCCTATATAGCCAAATGGACATTATCATATAACCAAATTTAAATCTAACAAAACAAACAATCATCAAGCTATATTTAATGTTATAATTTACCTAGAATCCACAGTATTACCACCCGTCCCGGAAGAGGCTTTTTTTAGTTAAATCAAATAAACAATTAGTTTGCTTTTAATCAACCTCTTAGTAAGTATTATAATTGTCATAAACATTCATATAATAAAAAATACCATTTCAAAAAATTAATATTTTTTGTTTAAACTTATTTAGCTCAGATTGTGTATATGGTTATAAAAATGATATTATAAAATAAAAATAAAGAAAAATGTTTTGATCTATATAATTGTAATTTTAACGAGCATTCCATTATAGATGCACGCTCAAGCAACTTTTCACACAACACACACACACACATATAT
>JAAAKO020018175.1:0-15655 GCA_010015015.2 Bolitophila cinerea | reverse complement strand
TATTATATTTTGTCAAATCGTAAAATTGTTTTTTTTCAGATTTTCTTTTAACTTTGCAGTATATAAAAAACAGTATAAAGAAGTATTTTAAAAAAAGCAATATTTAATTTTAAATGAAAAACTGTACCAAAACACTAAAATTTAACCACGACAAAACTATAGCAAATAATATATACAAACCATTGATGTATAATATAATGTATAATGTGTATACTATTTCAATGATACAAACAAAATATAGTTTTTTGTTTAAACAATCCGGTTTTATGATAAGGCAATTTATACTCTTATAAATAAAGGTGTATATTTTAATATTATTATGACTAAAGGTAAAGATGTCAACCAGTGTGGTTTAACGAGCTGTACACGGTTCTTTTTCTCATGTCATAACGAAAACAAAGAAAACCCATTTCAATCTGCTAAAAATCAAGAAGTTCTATAAATTAAAAAAATGGTTGATAAATTTGACATACATATCTAGATATTTTTCATTTTTAATAATCCGTCTGTGATTTTTTTACATAATTGAATTCGTGAATCCCTGAATTCGCAATATATACGAGTAATTTGTATTGTATTTGAACGGTACAAGAATATTTTGGGAATGGGCATTTTGCTAATCTTTCTATGGCCATTTTCTCAAATGACAATTTTACCAATAATGTTCAAATATATAATTTTGCAAAACTAACTAGTTTTTTTTCTAATATCTTCAATATTTTTGCCAAATGCCAATTAGTCTACGCTCTACGGGATAGTAACTTATTAGGAATTTTTTTCACCATAAAAACTAAGTGGGAGAAATTGTTTAAAGTTAAAAATAGAATGAAACAAGCATACAATAAGTTTTGGTCACCGTTAAATTATTTCTCATGGGCCTCCTCTTACGCGAGGAAGAAAGCCAAATAGACCACTATCTGAAACGTTAATAGACTTAAAAAAACAAGAATTACATGAAGAAATCAAATAAGTGGAGTGTATGGTACACCGAGAGAGGATTTTATTAGGGTGCGAAATGTCCTGTTAGTGATCCAATAAACAGTTCCGCAATATAGAGTAGCTCAGAACACAATGCATGTACAACAAATCAACATATTTTGAATAGATTGCCGCGATTTTGCGAAGAGAAATAGATTAGGGATAAATAGCCTATTTATCTTTTCGATAATATCAAATCAAATTGATAAATCAATTGCGATAGAATCAAAAATAAAAATATATTGAAGATAAATAGCCTATTTTGATAATTCATTTTGAAATATTGAAAAGAAAATTATGCATATCATTTATCTTTCAGAGCGTATGCAATGAAAAGGATACTCTGATTATTATGCACCGATAAAGATAAATCAAAATTATTTGAACACTAGATAAATAGCTGCTAGATAATTTTATACTCTGTAGTATATATATATAATTTGTATTGTATATATATAATTCGATTAGAGCTATAATCATAAATTATTATATTAATTCGCTCTTTTATAAAAAATATTAAATAATATTGTTATCAAAACAGAACACATTTCAAAACATGATTCTAACATTTAATCGATGTGTCGTAATTCTTTTGAATTAAACTGGATCGATAACGCTCACTAAAAAAGCTCTGTCTGTAAATAAAATAAATACTTCCCAAACTTGTATCATTTGGGATATAAATTCCATAAACAACTTTAAAAAACACATTCCCAAAAATATTTGAATATTCTTCTCGTAATAAACAAGTTTATAGTTTATCTTATCGTTTAAATAAAAATGTATTGCGTCTGTACATTTATAAAGAACCACATCCGTTCGAACTGATTTGCGTAGAAATAACGCACCAAACCCGTATTTTTTATTTGCTTTTCAACTGCTCCGGGTCTAACGGTCAGATACACATGATTTTATTACTCTTATACTCTCTGTTCAAGAAGATCTACCAGGATAACTCAAAAAATAAGATTCGTTTTTTTTAGTGTTTTTTTCATGATTTCTGACAGTTTTTGTATATCGTATATCTTCAGATTTAACGGTCAGTTCAACGGGACAAGTACTTGTCATGTAGATTTTATTTGGAATTGTTAGAATCGGCTGAGTATTATAATTATATTAAAGATGTGAGTGAATTCTGCCATAAAAAATGGTGAGCTTGTGAGTGAGTGAGAAAGTAGAAAAAAATGCTGTTTTTAAATTCTGAATAATTACATAAAAGCTAACAATGAAAAAAGCCCCAAAAAATGGTAGCAAAACTAAATTAAACCGTCACACAAAAAAATTATTTTGTGCCCAAATAAATAATAAATTGTAATTAAATAAAATATTTTTTGTGCCCAAACCAATGTTATTTGGGTATAAGAATTAATTTAAAATAGATCAAAAATGTGTCCAATAAATGAGCACATATACAAAAAGGACAGAAATATTTTTTTGGTACTAAATTTATTTTATTCATGGTAACACATATTTAATAATTGTAAACAAATTTTTTGGCCATAATATATAAAAAAAAAACAATTTATTTTAACCGTTACATATTACTAGATTTTCCTTATTAGAAAAAATATATTATTTCAAACAAAATAATTGTAATTAAAATGAAATATTTTTTCAAAATTTGAATAATTACATACCGGTTTTTCAAGTTGGACCAACAAATATTTATTTTGCCTGCTATTTCAAAAACTTGTATAAAAGGAGAAAATATTATTAAACTCCAAAACCCACTTCCGGAATTTATATAAATAATAATATAAGTGTATTGCACATTTATTAAAAGCACACACACATAACACAACCACCTAATGCATATAGACAAACACGCACTCGCGCACCTCTTCAAGTATGTTTGATTACTCAATCTTATATCGACATTGTCAACAGCACACTCACACACATGCACAAGTACAGAGTACAGAGAATTTCATTGTGAAAAACGTTTAGCGAAATTAGTTTGAATATATGTTTTATTATATTTCATCTTCATATATTTGTTTAAAAAGTGAAATTGCCTAAATGGGCAAACACGTACGGATATGTATTACGTTTTTTTATCTTACGATGATGCTGAAGATTTACATAATTCTAATACAAACGTACTTGTGAATTCCAAAAAAATATATATTATATATTAATATATGGATTATTAACATAATGTTTCTTGGAATGCCTAACATTGAAAATGATATGCGCGAATAAACTGTGCAAACATACCAAATACATTTGTATTCTTGATTTCGTAGCAATAATGTATCTATAATTCTAATTTTGGTGTTAGGAATACGTAATTTCCTACAGCACAAAATATTCTATTAAAATTGACGATTTGGCCAAAACGACCAGAAGCGACCGTGAGAGATCACGCGTAGTTAAATATTGACCGTAAATCTGTCGGAAGACAAACAAGTCGTTTAATATCCGCATTTGCTTGCATATGTTTCTGGCTGGGGTCTGCAAAAAGAAACAAACACAAAATCTGTATATCAATTCTGATGTATTACTATACTATAAGTATGTATAAGAAATTATGTACATTTAAGATTATATTAGTTTAGAGGTTAGATATATTTGTCAATATTTGCGGTATCGCTTATATTTTCCATATTTTGTTTGCCTAATCGCAAGTTCGAGGTGAGTGCAGTCATATTTATAGTTATATATAAAATAGGTATATATTACACGCACCTACAGAACATATATAGAAAACGATGTATACCAAATTAAACTTATATTAATATAATATAATAAATAATTTATCAAAAAAAAAAAATCCAGTTTTAAAGAAATCCTATAAGGTTTATTGAATTTCAGGTGTGTTAAATAAAAGAATAATAATAAATTCATATAAAAAAGAACTGCCGAAACCCGGGATTGAACCGGGGACATTTAGATCTTCAGTCTAACGCTCTCCCAACTGAGCTATTTCGGCGGATGTGTTTGATGGGTTCAGAAAAGCTCGGATGATACTGTTCGTGCTATGTTCGAATTGAGCTTTTCCGCTTTAAAAGCTCATTCTCAGGAATAGATGAATTATCCGTTATGAAAGCTCCTTCTCGTCAACAACAAAAAAATGACATAAAATCCTGCTTTGAAAGCTCTAGATAA
Source organism: Bolitophila cinerea (assembly GCA_010015015.2). Taxonomy (NCBI): domain Eukaryota; kingdom Metazoa; phylum Arthropoda; class Insecta; order Diptera; family Mycetophilidae; genus Bolitophila; species Bolitophila cinerea. The sequence continues at coordinate 11,569 of JAAAKO020018175.1, read as the reverse complement.
CGTGAATGAAAGATTCTCTCCCAATGAACCTGAAAGCTTTGTCAAAAATGGAATAATGAATGACATTCGGCTGTATTCACGCTCAAAATATTTTAGGTTTTAGACCTTTTAGAGATTTTAGAACATTCCTAAAATGTTTCATATGTTTCCTAAAATTGAAATATTCGTTGATTTTAGCGTAAAATTAAAGGTTAAGATCATATATGGTACAAAAATTAATGAAACCAGTTTTTATAAGAGTAATGCGTGTTTTCAAAAGTTCTAAAATGTCTAAAAGGTCTAAAACGTAAAATATTTTGAGCGTGAATACGGCTGATTATGAAATATGATGTAAACAAATCCTAAGAAATTATAGATTACAAAACAAATCGTTTCTTCCGCACGTAGTTAAATGGTTAAATCATTCTCAGATGTCGACGACTAGAATTTATAATAAGTACTTAAATCACTCACTTTCTCTCATAAAAAACACGAAAGGTCCAACCAAATTGTACTAATCAAAATATACATATTATTAAATATATAGTATTAGTATATCAATGAAAGTGTGTATGTGTGTATGTGTGTGTGTATGTGTTGTATGCACTCGTAATTAACATATAATCCGAATAAATATTTAAATTACTATATATCGTAAAATGCGTGTATAATAATATATTTAATATTAAGTATATACCACTTTTCGGTAATACCTCACTTTGTTTACCAAAGTCGTTGACATGCGCTGGCCGCATCGAAAGTATAATAGGTGCGTATGTGTATGTGTCGTAATCAGCACTATCAGCAATCAGCAGGTCATGCGACATAGCGTCGCGTCGTCGATTTGATGCAACCGTTTTAGATTTAGGCAATAGTTTAAGTCTTTAAGATATGAAAAACTTACAAATATTACGTGTCGACGTGCATTGCATGAATGAAATATGCTTTTTCATGTAGTTTAATTTATTTTTTTACGATTATAATTTTAAGGAAATCCAAGTGAACAAATAAAAATGATTCAATTATTTCTTTGTGTTTTATTTGTGTATTATAGACGTATTATAAACAATTTACATCTAATTACTATCTAAATCTAATTTTAAATCTAGATATATATAAAGATAAGCGCCGTAACCGATAACATCGATATATGATTGTTGCTGGGAATTTAATGAAGAACGATACGATTAGACAAGAAGGAGGGGGTTATATATCAAGATAGCGTCATAAAATTGCGTATTTGACAAAGATTTTTTTGGGATCGTGTTTTATGTTATGTTTATGTTTTTTAAATGATGTTTCTCAAAATCATATTTTACAAAAATCTGTTGTTTTAATTCTTTTTTAAAATTGTGTTTTCTAAAAGAAAGGTTGTTTTAAAAATAATAACGTAACAAAACCCTAATAACATTAAAAATCAGAAAATGAAGGTAATTTAAAAATCGTATATATAAAAAAAAGTTATAAAATGTATAAAGTCTTTACGTAATACAAGCTCAACACCCCCACCACCTCGTAACCAAAATTAAAAACCTCTCTCTAGAGCTTTACGTAATATATGGACGCCTCTTAATAGGATAGATAAGACATTTTGTGTTTTCTGATGCATCAGTGTGTACAAAATAAATTGAATAGCAAACTATTGTAGTTTAGCATAACATTTATGGAATTTTATTTTAGATTGTATTTTATATTTAATATTTAGTATATACCCAACATGTCCCCATGCAAACCCCTTGATCCGCTAATACTTAAAATGGGGTTATTTTTTAAATGTTTTTTAAAACAGGAAAGAACTCTCAAATCTTGTTCAATGTTAAAATTATTATCTCTTCTTCTTGTATTTAAAAAACAATTAATTACGTTTGCTTCTAAACACATTCGCTAGAAATATTAATTTAAGAGAACAAAACCGTCTAAAGAAACTAAATAAAAAATTCATTTATAAGAACAAAACGCGATGAATTCTAAAACAAGTGATTTTTTTGTAAATAAAAATATTAGGTAGACAAATTGTACTAATTAAAAAACAATATTCAGCATATCTTCATATGACGTTAAAAATCCATATACTATTGTTGAAACTTAAATTTTGACGCAGCTAATCAAATGCAGATTTTTCTATTATCAAACGATACTGTTTAGTTACAATATTTTATTTTGGTTAATTTTTTTTTGTAACAATAATTTATTCATATAGTAACAAAATTTCAATATTTTAGGCAAAATTATTTTTATGGCACGAAACAAGCAAAAGAACCCTTTTAAAAATATTATACTAATATAGACTGATGAAATACACAATGTCAATCGAAATAAAATAATCGAATAAAAAATATGTGTTATACTATATGCGTCCTTCAAGGAATGAGGAGCCTTCAGTCGCAATTTGTAGAATTACCAAATTTGGACACTTCACTGTCAAAAATATTATTTAACCTATTTTTTTGTATATACATCTGTGTTAACTTTTGCATCAACATGTACACATAACCTCATAATTACACTTGATTGACAAATCGGTGTCCAAACCCCTTCACGAAAACAGTGCCTCTAGTGAAGGTTCCCAATATTTCTTTTCCATAGCTATATACAAAAAAACCTACTAATATCTATTATAAACAAAAGGCTCCAATTCAAGAAATTCTTGGTGGGCTAAAAATAAAGTTAAATTCCTTTTATTTTTTTCATAAAAACGAGAAAACAGGCAGAATGTGTATTATTTTATAAAATAAATAATATATTTGAACTGTTTAAATTTCGTTAAAATAAAAACTTTTTAAAAATCAACCTTTTTTCAGTAACAAAACGATTATTATTTTAAAGTAAGAAACTGATGTAGTATTACAAATTTACCTATGAAAATGACATATTTTGTACTAAAAATAAATCATTGAGTTTGTATTACAAAAATTACTGATTTTGTGTTAGAAAAATCAACGATTTTGTATTCGGAAATCTCCAATTTTGTATTAAGAAAATTAATGGCTGGCAAACTTTTAAAACTTATCTCCTAATTTTGGCTTCTTGTATTGTGGTATATATATATGTTATTGAAATAATATTGACCCTGAGCCATAACCCTTTAAGTCTAAATGACAATTTATTTGTCACCAATTACTACTTTTTGTCAGTTAAATACAAATCTAAAATTTAACAATGTATCTGTTATGTATACTTGTCTACCACACGATTTCTAATCCAAAAATTAATAATTATTTTCTCTATGTGTATACATTTTTTAGTATAAAAAACTTCCGCTCGAGGTAGCCACTCGTACTATAGCAAGTGCGCAAACCGTTTCGACGGTCGACCTCGTCGAATTTAAATCAAATTCATACAAAAAAACATGTTTTTACGCCAAGTACTGTATTTTTCTAATAAAACGAGACAATATTCAAGGAAGGCGTACAAAAGCACTCAATTCGATTTGATCGTCGACGGAAAATTGTGAATATGCATAAATTTAATTTTCTAAATTAAATCATAAAAAATATATATATACCAGCCCTACTTTATCAATGGGATTTTTGTTAATTATCTTAAAAATATTATAAGGAAGTTGTATGCAAAGTTTCATTTGATTTAAATCTAAGGAAGTATTTTAAATATCTAATTTAAAAACCTGCTATGTATAAAAATAAAAAAAAACAAATATACCATCTCTGGGTTATTTAGTATATATGTAAAAAATAGTATAAGGATGTTATGTGCAAATTTTCATTTGATTAAAATAAGAAGTATTAAAAATTGCAAATTTAAATGAAATCCCTAAAAGTTTGAAAACGATGTACAATTGTGATCCGTTCTGAAAAAACATCGACAGAAAAACGTTGCTAACTTGACACATATACAACGCGGAAAGACACACGTCAAAACCGAATTTCTGACACTTTTTAAGTGGCCCGAACAAGTTTGCGATTTCTGTGTGTGTACAAATTTGTGATAACAAAATCCGAGAAAACCTTGTTTTTTTAGTTTATCGGTGTTCCGGATTATCTTCGAAACTTGCAACGTTTTACGTTCCATTGCCGTCAACCAATAAAACAACTGCCCAAAAAGCGTAAACATGGCCAACAGCACGGGACCACAAAAACATGACATCGAATCTGTGTTTCATCGACTTCGGTCTATGCCAACCAATAAGGTTAATCAATATTTTATTGTAGTTTTTTATATTAGAAACACGCTAGAGATTAGGAGAAGGTTCCTCATATCAATGATAGATAAATGTACCCAATTGCGGTACAAATTATGTAGCTACAGAAAATTACACACTTGCAGACTTGTATAATTGTTTGCATACGTTTTATTTGGCACAAATACTAAGAACTCAAGGCCATATACACACGCGCACACATTACGCTTATTGGAACAGCTTTAAATTTAATTAAAAACGTAAAACTACTACAGAATATATAAACTAACTGCTTTCACACAAATTTGCAGACATGCTTTGACTGCAACGCAAAGAACCCGACTTGGGCGACCGTCACCTATGGAGTCTTCATTTGCATTGACTGCTCAGCGGTTCACCGTAGTCTTGGTGTCCACTTAACGTTTGTGCGATCCACGAATTTGGACACTTCATGGACATGGATTCAATTGCGACAAATGCAACTGGGTGGCAATGCAAACGCAGCGCAGTTCTTCCGGCAGCACAATTGCAACACCACGGATGCCCAGCAGAAGTACAACTCTCGGGCGGCTCAGCTGTACCGAGATAAGCTCAACAATGCAGCACAGCAGGCAATGAAAACGCACGGAACTCAGGTAAGTTATATCAACAGGATGATATCCGCTTGTAGGAGTCTCTCGGCACGGATCGACAGATGGTTTTCGTGGCTTTTTTTTACTGTAGCTTGTCTGTTTCTTTTTTTGTTGTTTTTTTTAAACTAACTGCACGTTGATTTTGCCATACACAGCTTCACTTGGACACAAGTCACGAACAGGCGGACTCCAAGAAGCCAGACGAGGAGGAAGACTTCTTTGCCGAGTGTGAGAATGACAATAATGACTTTTCTACAAACACCTTTAGCAACAACAACTATGACACACCGCAAGCAACATCGAATGTGAGTGTTTTAAATTTTGGTTTCTGAATTGTCTATTGATTGATTTTTACTAATATAATGGTTTTTATAATGTTAATGATTTATGATACCTAATAATAATTATGTTTTTGGTTTATTTACAGGTGCCGATTGTAAAGAAAGACACGTCATCGTTTAATGACCTCGAAAGTACGGGTGCACCTAGCGTAGACTTTTTGAACTCAACAATGCCGGTTGAACCGATTAAGTCCACCATCGGAATACGCAAGATTCAGCCCAAGCGAACGGTAAAATAATCTTTAAACCTTAATATAGATCAGATTTTTACAAAATGCATACACATTTCAGACTGCAATGGGAAAGAAAGGTGGTTTAGGTGCTACTAAGGTGAACACAAGCTTCGCGGACTTTGAGCAAAGAGCTAACTTGGCCGATCAGCAGAAAATTGCGGTAGTTTATATTAAACAAGTTAGTTTCTGGATTAAAAAATAAATTATATGTATTACTCGTAGGTGCCAGAGAAAAAGCAAACCGTAGAAGAAGAGGCGGACACAATTGCCAGTGTGCGTCTAGCCTACCAGGACCTGTCTTTGCAAGCTCACCGAGAAGAGGAGAAACTCAAGCGAATCGATCCGGCAAAGGCCAAGCAAATGGAACGCCTTGGTATGGGTTTCAGCAGAGCGTAGGTTACAAGTTATTTTAGAGAGAATATTTAAACTAACCAATTTTCTTTTTATTATGTTTTAGTGGTGGCGTCTCGCATTCAGCTCTCAGTGACATGACCACAATTTCGCAGGGTACCACACCGAAGCTAAGCATGAAGTCGTACGAGAAGGAGGTCAAAGACGAGTTTTTCGACGATTTTGAAAATCTGATGTTAACGCCTAAACAAGCGCTAGAGATCATGGGCGTTGCGTTTATCGAGCCTATCGACTCAAACAATGACCGTATCTCGTCAATGTTCGCACCGGCGGTCGTCACGCCTATCTCGAAATCTAATAGCAGCAGTATCAGTGACCAGCCCTCCAACCATCGGTCCGGAACGAAAACAACGCCAGGCGGTACCAAGTACAGTACATACGAAAATGACACGGCTCAAAAGAAGTTCGGCGGTGCCAAGGGCATTTCGTCCGATCAGTTCTTCAATCAGGATGCAACCACATTCGAACGTTCCGCCAATCTGGCCAAATTCCAGGGTTCCAACAGTATCTCGTCGGCAGACTACTTTGGCGATGGACCCAGCAGTAAGAACGGCTCCTCTTCAAATAGAAGTGAGTGCAGTACATCTAGAACGAATCTTATTTTTATTTGTTTGTAACAAAACTATTTTTATATTTTAGACAATCAGTACGCTGGTCCTGATTTAGAGGATGTGCGTGAAAGCGTTCGGCATGGTGTCACAAAGGTGGCGGGTCGGCTCAGCTCTATGGCCAACGATATGATGTCTTCGCTGCAGGATAAGTACGGCGCCTAATGGGTCTAAACTTGCTCGCCATGACATGTCTTCAATTACATATATTATATTCATTTAATACACACAGCCACACTGGCATAAATCCGTTTCCATATTCAAAATGATTGTTTGCATATAGCAGATATATATATTAAATAGTATATTATTGTTGATTCGTCACATTGGTGGACAGAATGACTTTCAGTTTATTAACTAAAATTGTAATTTGAAATCTATTTTTATTCGTCACTTTCTTTATCATTTGTTTTCTTCTTCACATCTTTTACAAAACAAAAACTAGCCTTTCTTCTTCATGGAATCGTTTTTATCGAACGTTATAGACATTTACTCTTGTATTATATAAACAAAGAAACTGTTTCTATATTATTTATATATATACAAATAAACTGATAAAAAACCCACAAAAAACCAAAAACCGTGAGACAATTGAGAAAATGTAAAAATTCTGAATGACTCAATAAGTTTTTAAGCAAAGATATATTATTCTTAAATACGTATGGCGATGGCCTACGTGCGATTGAGCGCGAATCCACATTTTGTGATAAACCAACAAAAATATATACAAACAAAAACTAAGTATAGTGCGCGTATCGCATATTAGACATCGAGATCTCGCGAACGCTGATTATTTAACATCAAACATATTTCGTATGCATCGCGTAGAACCGGACTTATAAATAAATAAAACACGTGTGGCCAATATCAATTCTGTGCGGGACAGAGCGCGATTTTACTATACGGTGTCTGTGTACGATCGTCCAGTATTTAATGGCTATAACTCAATCTGTGTGCACATGGAGTTGCAGGCTGCGCGCGGGCACGATAACGTTAAGCCGAACCCGGACTCTGCCTACTTAAAAGAGACCAGTAAATTGTAATCTCGCCACTTTATATTGACACATCATTTGAATAAACACCATTTTATTGAACATGAGTGTTGCGTGTGTTGTTGACACGTTATGGTTAAATGGGTCAATGACCACAACTACGCGAACACTTTACTATAACTACTGCTACAATCAGAGTATAATATACAGTTTATCGTTTATGTAAATGTGGGCTGGAGATGTATGTGGAATATAGATAGAGGTGGAATCACACAGCAGATGTAGATAAGAGGGTTCATATATAGCCTGAAAAAATACAAAAAATATATTTTTATTTTTCGTGTTGAGGGACCAAAAACAAGTTTTATAAATGTCCGGTTTGAAGGACTATTACTTATTTCGAAGCACTCGTTGAATTCATTTCTTTAATTTTTCTGATTCAAGTCAAAGTATAAAAAAAATACAAAAACATGAGCAAACTTTTTTTTAAAATTCTGGTTCAAGGAACCAAGGACAAGTTTTATAAATCTCCTGTTCGAAGGCCCTCAATATTTATTTCTATGCTTTTAAATAATTACCTGTTATTTCTCTTGTACATCTCATAGCCTGCAAGAAATACAAAAACAAAAATTAGAGCTACATAAAGATACATAAAAAAGGTTCCGGTTTGAGAGACCATTTAAAAAAAAAGTTTCTGATTCGAAGGACCATTTTTCTAAAATTTCTTCAAATTAATACCTGTTAATTGTCTGATGCAAGTCCCCAGATAGTAAATGCCTTGAGCGGCGCAAAAGTGCCACCGGTTTCTTGCGAACATTCAAACTAGACTCAACGACAATTTCATCAAATGGCGTGCCATCAGGAACTGAAATTAAATGCACATATATAATTCCAGTTGGTAAGCGTAATAAATGTCATGTAATATTTTTTGTTGAATCTCTTCTAAAAACTCATAGAAATATAACTCAACTATTATTATTCTGGATTATTTTATAGTTTAATGCGCGCCGAGCTGCTTAAAATGCTAGTGTTCAATGGGTGTGCGGTTTTGATTATGGATTTTACAATTGCCATTCACAATAACAAATTCGCATAAATATGCATACATCGCACGCGCACACGTCTAGGCTCCGAGCTGCGCGTGTCCACATATATATATATATATTATTTTTTTTATTTCTATTATTATACAGGTGTACCTGCAAGTATTTTTTATACTTTAGATTTATAGAATACTATATGATAAATTATGCGGAACAATTGTATTTCTCCTATATATAAATTATATTATATGAAGACGTTTTATTAGACACGCTTCTCTATTATGTGCTAGCGTGATGATTTCAGTGTACGCGGCGACGATTCGTATCAGCACACAAACAATATACTATATATACAATACTATTTATTTATTTTTTAATATACATGCACAACATACGCATTTCTTCAAAATGAGTAACAAGAATTCATTAAATTGTCCTTGTGTAAGAGTATATATGGTATTATATTTATACTTACGTTGTCCAGACACAAACGGAGTGCGTGGACTCGTCGAGACCGTCGTAACTGCTTCCAACTGTTGTTGACTCCTAACGCCTAGCCCAAGGACTGCAATGGCCACACACAATAGCCACAAATAGTTCATTCTCATTAGTGCTGACACTTTACCTCGAAAATTAAATCGAATCCCAATTTAAGAGTAATTAAATATAAGAGCGTGCCAGAGGACAGCCAACGACACAATAATCATAATATCCGCTACGAGCGAGACTCTTACAAAATTTCCCTACAGCCAACGCACGCACGCGAGAAATCGCTAAGACCCAATACAGCATATATACACACTCACTTCTTGGCCAGGAGAACTGGTTTTGTTAATAATATTATAAATATTATGAATATGCATGCATTTTAAAGGTATATATCTTTATCTGTATCGTTTGCGGTAACTGGAAAGGCGGCGTTTTTCATTATTATTAGTCACTCTATTAGCACGCGCTGCGCCGCTTTGGCTTAGTGCTTATGCATTTATATACACTGTATAATTAAAAGCTATATGTATATACAAAGAGATGAAATAAATCAAAGAAAATAAATATATTATATACCAGCAATACACACAGCATATACAAATTATTAGTATGCATAATGCGCTTACTATCATTTATTTATTTAATTTGTATGTAGAGGTGTAATTAAAATTAATCAATATAGGTACTTTTGCTTTTTACCTAACATATTATTATATATATTATTCATATAATGGACTTGACACTTCGGGCAGATCGCAGAAACACTCTCATATTCATACAAACACGCACAGTAGCTAAATTGATTTTCTTTATTATTTAATACGTTGCGTTTTGATTTAGAAAATAACACCAATCGTTCAGGAGAAAATAGATATGGTCGATTACCATAATATAATATTGGTAAAAAACAATTTGCGTAAGAACAATTTGCCTAAAACTTTTTTTTTTAAATAATAATTTATCTAAATGCAATTAGTCTAAATCAATTTGTCTAAAATCCATTTATCTAAATAATTTATGTAAAATTAATTTGTGTATACAAGTAATTTTTCTAAAACATTTTGTCTAACAAAAATTTATCTAAAATCAATTTTTCCAAACCATTATTTTAAATTTATTGCTATTTTTTTAATTTTATCAATTTATTTAGTTTTTTTGGCATATTATTTTAGATTAAATAATGTTAGACAAATTGTTTTAAATATAAATCATCAAAATATGTACAGATAATGATGAGGGGATGGGAGATCATCTTAAAATAACAAGTTCAGCACGTAAACCAACAAATTGGCCCATTGTACTGTATAACATTGTTTCTTAGAGACTGTCGCAATCCAGAAATCTACCTGATCTTAAAGAACTACAATTCTTGGCAGGAAATCTGGTGGAATTGAAACACTTTGCATATTAGATATGGCCTGGTGCGGCGGGCATTCAGCATGGTTCGGTATTTTGAAGTAGCTCAATCTATGATAATCCATACTTTATCTCGGGTTACAAAATCTCAAAATAACTTAATCACGGAATTAAATATTCATTTTTTTTTTAAATTTATATAATTCGAGGTCATGGCGCGTAAGGTTAAGGGCCGATTTGGTTAGCGTCTTACCGCTGAGCATATTAAAGAACAGTTTCGAAATTTAGAAGGTAGTTCAGTGAGAGTTTTTGTCCGTTTTTTTATCATTGATTGATTGACCCAAGATTGCCTGATTGATATCAAAATTCCAACGGTGGTCCCAATCACTGAACAGCGGTCTCAGCCATCATATCCGCTTGTTCATTTCCAGGACCAATTTCAAGCTTAAATCAGGAGAACTGGCGTAATTGCTCCTGCGCACCTCATCCAGCACTACAGTACTAAAGTGCCGAAGTAAATCAATAGGCACCTATATAGCTCTCAGAGCTACTTAGCTGTCGTAGCAAAATGCTTTTCAATCCCATCCGATTTCTGGATATTCGAAAAGCAGACGAGGATTGCATACACCTATGTCTGAAAGACCGTAGCATAAACCCAAGGAATATGGACTATTAAATATCTACTGATTGGGAGCTGGCAATGTGTATACCAGCATTAGACTCACCCTTTGATCCATTGGGGGGTGTTTACCACTGATGCACTCCTCCAAGTTAGGGATTAAAACTTTGGTATGACGTAATTTGACGGAATTCCAAACTCGGACTTTAAAATAAGGTCTCTCACTCCAGATTTAGGTAAGGGACGATTGGCTTGATGTGGAGCGTCAATTAATTAAGGATAGGCATTGCATTTGTCTCCATTTATAAAATCTTACTTATTTTACCGCTACTAAAAGTACTGTAGGAGCATTGACCTTTTTAATATGATTCCAAGAGTGTAAATGATCTTCAAACGGAAAGTTCCATTTTCTTGTAAAAAAAAAAATTACAACCGTTCTTCACTTTATTCCTTAATTATTTTGTGGAACATTAGTACATAGGGACACATTTACGCTGGTCATATGCTAATAATGTGCTTTTTTGTTTTGAGCTACTCATAGGGAAGGTATCGATATGTAAAGCTCGTTTGCTCTAGCTTTTATTGAACATTCCGATAATTACAGGCATCGCAGCTGGTCTCTAATCGGAGTCTTCGTCTCTATTTTCACTATAGGTCTCTAAAAGTCTCTAAAATAAGCATTTGGTCTCTAAAAGTCTCTTTTTCAATAGTAATAGCTTAAATGCGCA
>JAAAKO020018164.1:0-15657 GCA_010015015.2 Bolitophila cinerea | reverse complement strand
AGTGGTGGCGCTAGCGTTGTTATTTCTGTACCGAAGCTCATTCAGAAACACTGAAAGCCATTTTCGGACAAGGTGAGGTGAGCCGCATCCTCATTTTCGGGTGTCACTGAGCTCACGGTGAGCTCAAACACTGAAAGTGGGTCCTGGATTTTAAAAATCTTGTGCATGTAATATTCATTTTTTAACATTAAAACACGTAACCAATAAATCATGTAAAGCAAAAAAACATCTTAAATACATGCAATCATTCACAAACCATTCCAATAAACATACAAAATCTAACAATTTGACCTAATTAAAGAAAAAAATATAACAAATGAGTTAGTTTACATCCCTATATCTGCCATTTTCAAGGATTAAACAGTTTCGAATTGTTTCTATGTTGGGTTCTTTTTAAATTAAAGTTTATTTAGTTCACCTTTTTTGATTCTCGTTATTTTTAACTTACGTGTTTTTTTGTTACGTGCATTTCATAATTCGTGTTATAGGTTGCTATGATATGCTGACATAGATTAAATTGCCAGTTTGCTTCAAAAGCGACCTTTAGCATATCATTCACAGGATACAGGCTCATTAGGCCGGCTACGTCAAAGTGGATAATTTCTAAATCTAATATTTTTTTTGGAAATTTAAAATTGAATTAGGTCGACTACTAGAAACTTCAAACTGCGTAAGACTTTACCATAGGCATTTCATGCATCTATGTATATTTTAAGCGATACATTGTATGCAACACATACGTAGATGTATGCAACACATACGTAGTAGTGGAATCAATTACGCAGATGGAAGTTAATCGTGGTCGACCACAATCTAACTTAAATCTTATTAAATCAAAAAAAAACGATAATCTTAGCATAAAGAACACATAAGACCACCTGGCTTATTCACTCGCCTCTAACGAATACCGTTTAATTAGGGAAGTAAGAAAAAGTCGCACGCAGAAATCATAGCACATATTTAGATTACTCTATGCGAGAAAAGCTTTCAGCGGACAGCTTGCGTCGAGCGCCTCGCCGACTAACATATACGCATTAGTTGGTTATATGCAGGCGACAGAAGTCAACCCAATTAAAATATTCTTGCTGAATCTTTTCTGTTGCAATATTATACAATTATACATGAATGGATATAAAATGCGCATTTGAGTATATTTTTTGTTGCTTTGCCTGAGCAAAAACGACAAAAAGCGACGACTTCGTATACACGATGAAATGCCTGTGTATATATAAACGTGTGTAGGGATGCACATTTGATGTGCGCTCACTTATAATTAAATTTCTCATTAATTATTTCAAAATAGAAGCCATTCAAGCTTTGAACAACAAAGGAACTGTACCAGCAGTTAGAGACGCACAGTGCGCACCGACCCGACATACCTTCGTTACCACCCACCACCACCCAAAGCCACCCTTAAAACTGTGAAATGAACACATTTTAGTTCCAAGAATATAAATATGTTCTTGAATGCGTGTGTATAATAATGTGTTCACATATACATAAATACTTTCTCATTTATACATAATATATATAGTTATATAATAATACATAGTAAACTTGTATACATATACTACGATCTACACAATCTACGAGTATACGTGAAAAGCTTTGATGCCAATTTCAATTTCATGTTGCAAATAATTCAGTTCTTGTATTATTATTTTTTATTTATTTTTTAATATTACAGATGTTGCGTAAAAAATAGATGAAAGGCAAAATAGTGAGCAATATGCACTGTTAGAGCTGCGCCAATTTGCCTCACTTAAGACGTCCCGAAGGAAGATTGGGAGTCTGCATATATAACAATTGAAAAAACGCAAACACACACATACAAACTCTCAAAATAACTGTAGTAATAGTAACATACTACATCATACATACACAGACACACAAACATACACATATATTAAATTTCACAACAATGTTCTCCGTCAGCCAGGATACGAAGCCAGAAATAATTTAGGTAAAAGAAAAGACGCGTACTTTAAAATGCAAATTCACGACGTTCGTTCTTAGAACGGAAGTCTTTTATCATCGCGTAATCTTTTGTTAAGAGTTTTCAGAGAATAGAGTATATGATGTATGAGTATGTGTATATATATATGTATGCGCAATTGTGCATGTATGTTCAAGCTTTCTAAGGACGCCGCTGAATAAAAAAGACGTTTTCCCTAAGAGCACACACACACACACACATACACACATACTCATAAAGTATATATTTCACGCGTATGCACACACAAAAGTTATGCATACATTATTTTTTAATATGCCAGCGCTTAAGCACACATTTTTCAGGTTGCCTTTAGTTTGTAGTTTTTTTTACGGGCTCTCACATAAGACAGACAAAAACACACACACACATATATATACAAAAAGACACACACACACACTCTCAACTCGCACAGACTCTGTTGCAAACAATTTGTGTGTAAAAGTGATTTTTTTATGCGCTCGCCTCTTAAAAAGTTGCACACTGCAATAACGTCGGTGCATTGCACCGGCAAAAAATCTAAAGCGGCCACGACCACGCGCTCGCGTATTTGTGTGTGTGTGTGTGTGTGCTAAAGGTATAAAAGGTGTGCTCATTCAAATGCAAAAAATACTGTCGGTGTGTGAGAATGTGTGTGTACGAGATACGAATATACTATATACAAAAACACGAAAGTAAAACTGTTTTTTGTCAGCAAAATGTTCAGTCGGTCTGCAAGAATCTCGAAATGTGAGAAAAGTTTTTGTTTTGCACGTCATGCCACTTTAAGGGTTGTAAGCGCATGTCAGCAGAGTTTGAATATTGTTAGCGCACAGCGTAAGTGCCCAGTCAAGCTAGTAACATATATAATTAAGTTCGACGGAATGTTTTAAATTGCACTTAGTTGAATCCACAGAGTGTAAATAAATTTTCCAGAAAACACTTTGAGCTTTTATCTATATAGAAGAAATATACATACTAAAATTCTCGTAACCAGTTAATGATGCAGTGCCGGAATGCACTGCATATTTATGATTATGAGAAAACGCCCTCAACCTCCCACACTCAACTTTTAGCCACAGACGATGCTCTGCGGACCAGCGAATAATTTGTTGTCATCTTAATCATACAAATGGCCTATTGCATTCAATATAATAAGCATAAAATGTGCTATCGATTTTTGGCAGACTCCCCTAAGCGATTCTTAATTGCCGAGTTGTGGTACTGCTGCCCATTTGAGCGCATGAATTATGACCTTGATGTGTGTGTGTCTGTGTGTAAGTAAATGTGTTTTTGGCTGCACCGTACATTATTATATAAATGCACTTTACAACGAATTCTCTCTCTTTTCTTACTGAGTGTTCAATATGTTGTAAATTAGATAGAAAATTATTCGCATGCATACGCCTTGTAAAAACATATGCACTGCGCATGCAGACACGATAAGCAGGCGCCCAATGCGACGGTTCAAAGGGCGCACACAAATTATTATGGGGATCGAAGCGGCAATTTATTACGATTTAAATTAAAATTAATAATAATTTCCGGACACCGGCCTCCGCCGCCGCCATGCTACACCACACCAGCAGAGCCATCTGGTTAAATATTTATCGATTGTGGAAGGCCGATAAATAAATTAGCACGCGACTGCGGGCGGCCGGAGCACGAAATGTGCAATGAGCTCGATATCGCGATTTCCGACCAGATGGAAATATAATCGAGTATATAATCGAAAATATGTGTGTGTGAGGAGGCTCAGTGATGTGAAACAGACGGGGCACCTATTTATTGGTCTATTGGCTTTATCGCAAATGAGCGTTAAAAGGCCGTTCTATGTTTGCACAATTTGTCTGTGCCATAATAATGAGCTGTCTAATATTAATAAATAAAATATAATCACAATTTCCGAAGATCACAATCACTAAATATGTATTTGAAATAATTATTTCATTAACTTTTATGTCGGAAACAGTATATACAGTATTCTTTGGAGCTTTTAACTGAGATGAATAGAATAAGAAATTGCCTATGTTTTGAGCATCTCTTAGATTTAGATGTAAAATGGTAACAAATCACACGATTTTCGTATAATAAAACCTTGTTTATAATTTAATTTTGCGTACAGCTAGTTTGGAATTTTAAAAACTCACATTTCAACTAAATTTAGTAATTTTTTTAACTGTGGTATGCTAATAACAGTAATTATTTGTTTATATTCGTTATTCCTAATTAATCAAGTATTTTTTATATTCACCAAAAAAATACCGTGATTATTTGCTAGAGATTTACATTAAAACTTTGAATACATCCAGACAACGGTTTGCTTCGCTAGATTGGCAACTTCTACAAACTTTGAGGATGAATCGTGTACACACAAATTCATACGTAATGTCACCCTGGCATTCGGATTTTTAAATATTTAAATTATTATTTAATATGAGTTTCTGACAAACATTACAACACATCTGTTAGAAATATATAATAAAATATAATATATCTGTAACGAATATATTACTGTTTTTGAGACACAATCTGTAAGACACAATATAACTACTACCCAATCAAATTGATCTTTCCAAGAGAATATAAATTGTCCCTTGTTGATTATAAAGTTACTTAAAATTATTATTATTTGTTATCACCATTTAATATTTAACATTTAAAAAGAACCTTCTGTTATTGATTTAGTTATACTTTTTCTTTTATTTTAATTGCACATTTGACTTTAAAGAAAGATTATACCCAATCGTTTTGTGCACACTAATTGCTTTTAGGACGCTGAAAAGTAATAAGTAAAAAAAAATAAAGTATAATGTTGGCATTAAAACGAAAGTGCATGCCTGGCACTAGAACTTCTCCTTTATATACCAAAAGAAAATGCGATGTGATAGGTATGTCTTTGTATATGTATAAGTATATATAAATATATAAATATGTAGTAGGTTAGCATGCGGTCGATTTTCTTGCATTAATAATTGACACAAGACATGGTATCGCATCGTGCATCGTGTCTCAGCCGCATTAAAGTACACAAACCTACTTAGGCGTGCACGTCACTATTTAGTACTGCACTGTATATATATATATATATATAGAGAAGTAAATAAGCTACATTATATAGAGAAGCATCACCAGCAGACTCTTCACGTGAAGCTCCTAAATGGTACTTATAAGCGGATACCTTGATACTGAGTACCGTGTGTGAGTGTGTTGGTGTGTCTGTGTATGTGTTGCCAAATATTTCGAAACATTTCCCGACACTTAATAGACATACCGGTAGACATCCGATGCGCTCGAGCCAGCCAGTAGAGTGAGAGAAAGAGAAGTTTTCGCATATCGAAGTATCCAGGGTGTACAAGAGGATTTTTCGTATATTATACAAATTGTATATTTAGTATAAATATTTATAAGACATTGTGGCTGACCTCAATTGTTTTAAGGTAGATACGACATTTTTTGAATGTTAGGTTTAGAATTTAACAATATTAGTTAATTCCAATTATTCTTTGCAGAATAGCCGAAAGTATTATACAATATATTAAAAATGTACATAGATATATTATTAAAATACATATTTGTTAAAAATATATATGTTATTGACTATCAACTCTACAATCTTCTATAAAAAAACAATAGCTCTTTAAACCTTAACCTTAACCTAAGTGTACCAGCGACTGTGGTGAAACATTTGAATAAATTAAAAAACCAATTACATCTTTTATAGCATATGTATTGTGAACACCACATTTTATATAGGTATAGAATAGGCTAATACTATGTGAACCTGACCCTATATAGCGGTGAAGAGTTTGTGTCGAGACGGAACGTAAAACGTATTGTGTGTATATTATTCAGGAGTCGGACATCGTGTTTGTACATCTGTCTATATTACGTTATATAAATTGTATTTTTAATGTGATTATATGTGCCGTGTCATGGCTTCAGGTTAACCGGACATACCATGCTGTAAAACACATTGAAACTTTTTATTTCTTTATTTTTGGGTGAATATTTTCGTTCATTTTTCATTATTTTCGTATAATTAACACTAAAACATGTGTTTTAATTTAAAATTGAATTATTATGATATCTTAATATAACAGCTATTCAAGTAGCCAGGCAAAAAAAATCCATAAACTTGGTAGATTATATTGGGTTATACAAATATTTGCATTTTAAATTTACACGATCTGTAATTTCGAGAAACGTGGATTTCGGAAGCGTGGGTTTTTAAAACTAAAGTACGCACTCAAAGAATTTCTCGCGAAATTTCTCACGTGTTGGAAGCACAAATACAAATATTATGCGTTTATTTTCGAATATATTCGTTTAATTACGAATTTACGTTCATTAAATTACAAAAACAAATAAAAAATCGAATAGTGTTTTATTACGAAGTTACTTTTAATTTATTATGAAAGGTTTTGTAAATTTACGAATAATATTTCCTAAAGTTAGTTAGGTTTTCGTGTATGCTATGAAACGTTTTGTACATTTGCTTTATTTACATAAAATAAACGAATGGAATTTAGTTTAGGTTTTTATATTTGTAAGCTATATGATTCATTATATGATAGAACTGCTATGTTTCTAATAAATAGCTGATGTTTCCCCATGCTGTCCTATCTTCTTTTTTTAACGTAACAAATTCCTCATTAGAAAACGGTGCATATAGAGGAATACTGATGAGTTAGCACTGAGTTCCTAATAATATATTAAAAATGACCATTTGGTAAGAAAAATAAATTACAGGATAGTGTGATAGCGTCAAGACTCAAATGTCCACTATGTGGCCGTTATATTTTTTTAACGAATTTTAATCGGGCCGCCCCACAAATATGCTCCAAACAAATAAAAAATAATTGAGTATTTTTTTAGAATTTCAAATTGATGTTTAATTCTTGAAAACAAGGGTTAAAGATTAGTATTTGTATATAGGACTAATAACGGGCCTTGGAATTTAAAATTCTAGAATTTAGTCTACGAGAAAGATGCTCCAATAAAGAAATAATTATTCCAGTACCCTTAAAAACGTTCAGTTTTGCTCTCGGATCACTATGTACATATTTTTTGTGATGATCAAATATCCATCGCTTCTTTAAGGGTGTTTCTAATTTGTGTAAATAAAGTTTATATGACAAATAAAATTAAAAATATCGAATATAGATCAAATACATGTTTTTTTTTGGACTAAGTGTGGGAAATAAAGCGTTAAAAGAACCGCAAACGGAAAAATTCAGGGTAAATATAATGAAGCAGTTATTTTTTATTTTTTTGTCATATTAGGAATTTTTATACAAAGTTAAAATACTCCTAATATGGGGATGGACATTTTGGAGTTTTAGTTTTTTTTAACGTTTGCGCTCTTATTTTTTCATTTCAATACGTTCGCCAATTAAACTTTTTTATAATGGGGTAACCCATAACAAATATTAATGTTAGCGGGAGTATTTTTTATTTGTAGCAGAATTCTTGTAGACTTAATTCTGAGAATTTAAAATTCTTAGGAAATTAGTCCTACAATTAAAAACTAGGTACAAATTCAGTTAACTGTATTGTACTTTATACATGAATATAAAATTCTGAAAAAATCCACAAATTGTATTTTTGTTTCGAGTGTATAAGACCGATAATTATCAAAATTATGGCCACCCTTATGTCTACGTCTTAATATGTATTGATTTGAATTAGCGGCAACATATATTGGCGTCGTTTTTTTGTAAAGCGGTAATCATTCCATAATTCTGATATTCGGGATGATTTAAAAAAACTGTGCAAGCCAATATGCAAACAAAAATTAAACAACCACTTCAAACATAAGTAAGAAAAAAAATCTCTAAAGCAACGCTCCAAACCAAAAAAAAACGCCGCTCTATGCTACTTTTAGTAACTAGCGGTAAGTCTAAGTTATGGCTCTAACTCGTTTTAAAATTGCTAACCATAATTTCAGAGATTGTATTTACAACACTAATATCAGAAGAAAATTGAATCGGCATAAAATATGGCAATTAGAATCCTATTATAAGCATATAAATAATGTTCATTAGAGACTGGAAAAATAGTCACTAAAAATAAAATAAAATAAAAAAGATACAAAAATACTCGATACAAAAACAGAAATAGACATTAAAATAAATAAAGATAAACAAATCTAATACTTTTTTTTATTTATCACCATTAAATATTTCATTAAAAAACAAGAAAACAAATAAAATCCATTATTTAGTTTAATTTTGGTATACATTTTGACGTTTTCGACAAAATAAAATATAATTCTAAAATAGATACTAAATAGAAAAACTTGATTCGAAACGATATCTTTTCAAAATTGGCATACATAGCTGACATAAAAATAGGTACGAATATTTAACTATTTATCCGGTCTCTAGACATCACATTTAGTTAAAAAAAAAAACTGAATAAATAATAACTAAGCAATAAGTATAGTTTTATTTTTATATGTCCGTTTTTCTAAAGTCAATTCATTCACCAACAACGCTCATCGTTCACTGCTAAAATTAAGCTCGTCAAATAAGCTTAATTCCAAAATCCTGTTACCCGAAGCGCTCAACTTTTTCCATTTAACCCGACAGTGCTCCGGCTAAGCTTGAACCGGAAGGTGCTCAGAGACCATGCATGCGTGCGTGCACCGGATGGCAGGCCAAGCTGAACACAATGCACTTGAGCGCACATACTACATACAAATACTCTCAAATGTGTATATATAAATAGACTTGTGGTATATAGTATCACCATGAGGGAGTGTTTGTGTGGAATTCCTTGCTTAAAAGTTTACTAGAATTTCTCACGCGAGCTAACCAACAACAAAAACAACCAAAAACAGACACAAAAAAAAACATTATATATGTATGTGTGGTTTAAAGCTCACCCGCGTTTTTGCCAAACAAATTGCTGCGTGATTTCTCGCTTACCTGCAACGAAAAGAAAAATATTTTTTAATAAAGTGCATATTCAAAGATTTTAATATTAAATTATGAGAAGAATATAAAAAAATCAAATACACAAAGGAGCAGAAAGCGCGTAGCATTTGCATATATATATATATATATATATATATATAAAAACCGTAGCCCGGGCACCAGCAATGTGCCGCATTAAATTCCGCATAGAAAACTATCTCGAGAAAACCCGATTTTAATGAAAATGTAATCCTATAATTTGTTATCTTTCTGCAAATTGTATTTTTCACGAGGGCGCGCCAAATGCAATGTGCACAACTGCGCATATACATCTTCCGTGGGTGTCTTTTTTTCTCTTTCTTACATTAAAAAATTGAGAGAAGAAATGTATGTCTGTGTTTGCGTTTTCTTTACTGTAAAAAGACACACAATGTAAAAGCTTCATGCTGTGTGCTTTTGCCTTGCGTGGCGGAACTATACATACATTTATGGGGAGGGGGTCTATAAATATAGTGTGCGTGCATCGCTTGAGGTTGCCGTGATTGTTCTTTTCAATAAGTAATAACTCTTAGTAAAACTGGGCTTTATTTAGTGTTTCATATAAAATCATTAGACGTTCCATAATAGAATTTGACATGGAAGCCACGAAATATGTAAGGGTGTAACATGCAATTTGTTGTTTTTTTTTTCAAGAGGTATTTTAAATATAATACTCGAACATATAAATTTATTGAACACGCTGCCAACGATGCGTCGTCTACAATTATATTTTCAATCGAAACATTCGATCCGCATTGTGCAGTGCAGTGCATCCCTAAAACACACCTATATGCAGGTATAAATAAAGGATATATCAGAGATATTGACGTGACATGACATGCGCGCGCACGATGTCGATCAAAAGTAAACATACATTATAAAGCTGAAACAAAGCACGAATATAGTATATGCATCGAAATGCATATTGTGCATTCGTGCGCTTGTATTGATGTTTGCTGCCAAAGAATCCCAACATACAATATATATATTATATCTATATATATATATATATACAGTATACACCAACACATGGTTAACTACAATACGCGGGGTATAAACTTCCGCGCATTCTCCGAGTTATGCATATGAACAATGTATTATTATGCACACGGGAGCGTATTTGTTATCAACCCTCAAAACAATACTGTATAATGTATAATATGAACAGTACTAAGTATATACATAGATATATGTATAATTGTATATATATACGGGTATGTTCATGAAATGTGGATTTATAAATACAACGCGCGTTAACTTGCGAAACTTCCGCACGTGCTTATATACAAATACAACATACATGCATTTAGTACAAGTACAGCAAGAGTTTTGGCTGCGGTGCTTGTTTTGTGGGGAAGAGATGGGGAGAATGTGAGGGCTCTCTCAATCTCTCTCTTTCTCTTTATCTCGGTACGAAAACTCACGATTCATCTGTGTTTGTTTATGCTATATTTTGTATGTACCTACACTCTTTACGCTGTGTCATAAATGTCAGATGTTTAAACATATTAAAATATAATTTGATATACAAAAAAGTGTATATACATTTGGAAAATGAAAACTTTTCATTGTGGTAAAGAAAAACTTATTTAAAATATATTACATTAGTACATTTTTTTCTAAAGTTTAGTTTATTATAAAAATAGGGAAACTTAATATATACGTGTTATATTATCCTTAGGGAATGCAATCCCGGGAACATAAACCGGAACCGAAAATCGGTTCCTTGACAGTACTAGGAACCGAAAATAATTTCGATTCCGAGATTTTTTAAAAGTATTCCCGGTAAAATCAAGAACACCAATTTGTATTCCCGGGAATTCTCTTTTATTTCAAAAAACAGGAACAGGTCAATATATATAACAAATAGTATATATAACATTAAAATTTAAAGAAAAATGTGAGATAGAAATTTAAAATCAAATGATATTGTAAATAAAATAAAATTTAATAATTTTCTTGATTTACGAAACCTTTCCAAATGTAAATAAAAGAATCGAAATAAAAAAAGTGAAAGAAAAACCCATATAATTGGCTTTTGGTTTAAAAAATAACTCAAATGATATCCGAGGTAAAATATTAAATATATAATTATATAAATGTGGATCGGATAGATACCTAGATATCCTCATAGAGAGATTCGAATTTTATTTAACGAACCAATACAAATAAGTGTGGCAAAAAAAATAAATATAAAAGAATTATAAAATCAATCAAGAATTTCATTGTTGGTACAAAATTATACCGCAACTTACAACAACCCATCAAGAAAATCCTGAAAAAACTTCAAAAGCTTCAATAGATAACTTGAATTGAAAAGAAGATATTTCTAAAATTATTTATTTATTAAATTCAATTTTATAATAATGCACTTTCCGCTTTTGTCTGTACTTATTATTAATTATATTTTTTTAAAATAAAGTAATATTCAAAATTATTTGTTCAATTCATTAAAATAATTTCTTAAATAAAATATTTTTTTAAATTTAAAAAAATGTTTGTTCTGTAACCTAAAAACTTATGTAATCAGGATAAAAACGGACGAATCCCATATTTTTTTTATCCAGTTCCGAGACCAAAATAATTATTTCGGTTCCGACGATTAGAAAAAATAGATATTATTTGGATGATTTTAAAAATACTTTTATAAGTTGGTCTTTATTTACCGATATTATTCTTTAAAAAATATAATATATGTTAAGGATCATAATTTAAACAAAAAACATACACATGATGAAAGGGTTTTTGAAGAAACCACATCGTCAAGTTATGCTTCAAAAAATAAATATAATCTCTGCGGTTTTTAATTAAAAAAATGAATGCGGTTAACAAATGGGTACCGAAAATTGAATAATATAGCAATAAAAATGCAATTTTAAATATTATCTTTAAAATTAAATTTATATTCTTAACTTTAAAAAGTATTAAATATAATTTTAACGAAGGTAATACAAATTATAACATTTAAATAAGCATCGGCATTGACCAATATATGCTAAAATTGCTTTAATAGTATAAGAAAAATAATTTACTTTCTGATATGAATATAGCGTGTATTAAAAAATAGGTAAGTAGAGCCAGTCTCTAATCTGCCTAACACATAATCGCCCCGATTTTGAAATAGGTCATTATCTGAAAATTGCAATACCGCAATTATTATTCAAAGAGTGATGGCGCTAATGACATATGTGCCTAATGCTTGTGACGTAATGTGTTTAGCGGAGATTTGTTGGCTCAAAACTCAGGTCGTCTAAAATATATATATATACATAAAAAAGGTTGTCAAAAATTCCTGCGGTATTTTCGCTAGGTGTCGTCGCCAGCGCGTAGTTCTAGTTGTATTCATCGCATCGGGTCATTTGAAGAAGCTTGGATTAACAAAGAAGCTCGATGTATGGGTGCCGCACGAATTGACGCAGAAAAACCTATTTGACCGTATCAACGCATGCGAATCTCTGCTGAATCGAAACAAAATCGGACCGTTTCTGAAGCGGATGGTGACTGGCGATGAAAAGAGGGTCACTTACGACAACTTGAAGCGCAAACGGTCGATGTCGAAGCACGGTGAATAGGCCCAGAAGGTGGCCAAGCCCGGATTGACGGCCAGGAAGGTTCTGCTGCGTGTTTGGTGGGATTGGCAAGGAATCATCCACTATGAACTGCTCCCCTATTATCAAACGATCAATTCGGACATCTACTGCCTAAAACTGGACCGCTTGAAGGCAGCACTCATGTAGTGGTGACGCGCCAGAAGCTCCGGGAGCTCGGATGGGAGGTTCTTTTGCATTCCCCGTATAGTCCGGACCTGGCAACTAGTGATTACATCCTTTTTCTGTCCATAGCGAACGTGCTTGGTAATCGGAAGTTGGCCACAAAAGAGGCCTGTTAAAATTGGCTCTCCGAGTTTTTTTGCCAATAGGGAAGCGAGCTTCTTTAAGAGGGGCATTATGAAGTTGGCATCTCGTTGGGAACTAATCATCGGACAAAACGACGAATATTTGACTTAAATCGGATGATTGAAACCAATTTTATGAATAAATGAAAATTCAATAAAAATACCGCAGGAGTTTTTTGACAAACTTATATATCTTTCTTTTTCTCATAATTTTCAGCGAGATATTTTGGATAATGATATAGTTTTTATTCCGCGGATAGATATAGCACCAAGTGATAATAATCGGGTCCGTATAGCTAGCGCAATAGGAAAATGCACGAAACTGAAACGTCCGTTTTCGACGTTTTTTTAAGGATCAAATAAATTGAACATTTAAATATATAATTTAACACAAAAACATGAATACAGGAAAAAATTACTGACCACATATAAAAAAAATGACACTGAATAAAACAAATGAGCACATATAAAATCAAATTACCAAATCTAAAAATAATTGAACATCTAAAAAAATAAACGAACATCTAACAAATAAAATTGCATTTATAAAAACAAATACACACTAGAAAATACAAATTACCACAGTAATAAATGAAATGCGCACCAAACTCCTTTTTTCTCTCTCTCTCTTTTGTTGTTTTGTTAAAATAATGCGCGCCGCTCAAATTGACCTTGGCGCGCTTGTGGGAGAAATTATACCTGTGGACTCTCTTTCGCAGTTTTTAATATGAAGCCGTAACCGCAGCGAATTAATTCCGCCCTTGCAGTTCCAGCGAATTAATATCAGAAAAAGTTAATCTTAATAAAGTTAATATTAAAAAAGTTTTTCTTAAATAACTTGTTCATTAAATATGTAATGACAACAAAGATAATCTCATTTTGTGATTTTTAAAAAGCTAATTCCGGGTATGCAAATGACATAAAAGTTAATATTTATGAATTAAGGTATGAGAAGGTTATTCTTTTAATAATAAATTTTATGGAAATTCACCAAAATGAGTGGTTCAACGTTGTTTTCAAAGAAATTTTCCAATAATTATTTGTTTTTAACTATAGTTGTGTTATTTTTTATTTAATTGACAGATTAGATAATTTGTTTTCATCCTAGGACACAAACTAGTAATATATAATACTGACGGCAAACGCTGTGCAATGTGCATACTCGCCCAATATGTTATATAATGAAATGGTAAATTGCACTACTTCCCGTTAGACGTTTATCAATGAAACCAACAAGTTGCGATACATGGACGTTAAAGTCTGCAAAAGTAAGTCCCCGGGGACCAAAAGTTGTTAATGTATGAAGTTGTCGCCTAGGTACCTAAAAGTTTGTGGGGACAGAAGCGCCAGTCCCATATCCGCACAATGCACCAAAGACTAATGAGCTACAATATATAAGCGCTAAAGTCAGAGGCGCCATTACTTTAAGTAAATTGCGGTATTGTATATAGTCGCAAACGAAAAAAAATATATAATTATACCATGTTAAAATATGCAGTCTCGGACCATATCCTGTTTGACGGGTCTTGACTTTATATTTTTGTATTTTTATGATCTAACAAAAAAAAGTTTAATATTGAAGCGCCCGAAGAATCGTAAAATATTACTTTTTTATTGATTTTGTGTTTTATAAATTTTGTTATAGTTTTTATTGAGGTCAATATTAAAAAATACAAGACAATGACCTTGTTTTGTGTTCACACTCGTCGTTCTCTTGAAACGCTTATTTTATGGAACTACTGCATCTCTGAAATTTTATATATTTTATATATATGTAGAAGCCTCAATAATCGATTATTATTTATAATATTTTCAGCAAAATACTGACTGGAGTTAGTAGATGAGTTTCACTGTATCATTTTTGTCACTGGAATTGTGCAGCTTGAGCTTATGGTATAGCGAATAGATAGCCATCCAGGTGTAATAGATGAAAACTGAAAAGTATAAAAATATTACTACAAATGTCTTCAAATGTATCTGGGTGTTTTGTTTATACTTACTATTTAAAACGGTTCCACAGACCAAAATCGAAACGCCATTGAGTTTGCTTTCTTCGGAGTATAGTAGTAAAATAGCTGCGCCGATGATAAATGCAATAGACTGTAACAGTGCGAGTCCATTGTTGACCAGCCACGGCAAAAGAAATAGACGATTGCGCTAGATCATACCAAAAGTGTTAAACGTATTGATTTAAGAATATGATATGTGATATACTTACTCTAATTGTTCCCAGGATCAGCATGGATGTGGATAGTATATCAATGATTCTCATAGCCAGCATTGCACTTATTATATAAATTCCAACTGCATAATTAAAAGCAAACATATATAATATATAATACTAAATATTATAGTTAAATATACTTACTTTTACGAGCTGCCACCAGTTCGGTGTCATCCGGACCTTCTTGCATGTTCACAACAATATATAGAATCGTAATCATAGGTATGATTGAAACGATAGACCCGACCAGTCCAAACCAGCCTACTATGACTCCAGCCGTCAGCAGTTCGAAGCAAAAATATTTACGCAGCCCCATTATTGATGCAATTACTTTATTATGTTTCTGATGTCCGTGCAATAGAAAATAAACAATCTAAATTGAAATTTGGTAATTAAATTATCCGGTATTACCGGTATTACTAAAACTAGGATACAGGTAGGTTCGTTCTCGAGAAATCGAAAAATATTAACTTGACAATTCTCATCAATTCTCGAGAAACATTCACTATAAACTTTTCAATTTAAAAAAATGTACCCTAAAACGATTATGATTATTTTGTAATTATTCTGTTCATATACAGTAAGGTTTTGCTAGTTTTTCAAGTAT